>LPNX010136582.1:231372-517720 GCA_001517045.1 Pseudotsuga menziesii
TGCATGCCTAACCCCAAGAGAGTCGATGAAAATGGATCCCGCGACCTCACATGCTGAGAGGCCTAACTACGAGTACTCGACTATTGAGCTAACTCTTGGGGCTTATATATATATAAGTGTTATCTGTGGGAACAATGGTTATAGTTAATAAGATTTATTGAGATTGATTTTGAATTTGTTTTTTTTTTTTTAAATGGAGAAAGTTTTTATAATATGGATGTTAGAGAGTTATTTTCTTTTATTAAAAAAATGGAACAAATATCATAATTTAGTTCGGAATTCGAAATGTCGGAAATGGGAATTTGGGAAATCGAAAATCGGAACATATGTCGTGTGCAAGTTGGATACGTTTGTAGTTTTGGAAAGATTCTAATGTTTTGCAATTTAATGTATTTTTTTTAACAGAAGCTGAAGAAGGTTTATATATATAAAAAAGCTGAGCACAACCATCCTAACACAGTTTGTAGTCAAAAAATTGCTTTCCTGCAATAGAGTTTACAGAAGCAAATAAGCAAACTACTAAAAAGAGAGATATCCAGACTCTTTTCCAGACTGAGATTGCCCTTATAGGGGTATTGTCTAATGAACTGATTGTTCAATAGTAAGCAAAGATACATAATAACCTAAATAGATATCAACAAAACACAAAATTGAAAGATAATGCCGAGAGAGAAAGGCCTGTCACTTTTGAGCTTCATGGCCGAGGGTTGGCTTGCCAATGGAGGGCTCCTCCATCTGCTGATCTCCTGGATTTTCCTAGCAATGGCTACCTTCTGCCATTTTGGTCAATTCCTGAACATCTTCCTTGATAATCAAATTTTGCCATTAACTCATGCATATCCCTGGTGTTGTCTTCTATTCTCGAAGCATGACAATCCAATTGATTCAATATATACCTGGCATCGTTAGCAACATTCTGAGTGTTGTTGACGCTGGTTCCCACCATGTTAAAGACCCCTTTCATTCCACTTTGGAGATCTGAACGGTTTTGCAATTTAATGTATTGATTTAAACATCAATTGAAAATCAAATCGAAAACTGCGGATGTTCCTATTTCCGATATTTGGGATTTCAAAAATCCTATGCCCTATGTTTTCCATTAAGGAACACCATATGTTCCGATTTTCGATTGCGCAAGATCCGATTTGCGACATTTCGGATCTCGGAAGTTTTCTATTTTCAAATAAGGAAATGTCGAAGATAGTATTTCCGAATTTCGAGGTCGGGATATTCGAAACCGGAAAACCTCGATTTTGAGGTTTTATTTTAACTATTTGTATTCTTTTCGCATAATTTATTTCTCCGCTAAGTCCATCCTTATTTTGAACTCGCTTAAGCTTCCCAGTGGTCATTGTCAATAATGCGTATTTTGTATTTTTGCACCTTTGGTACATGGATGACCACATATCGTGATAAAAAAACAGTGGTGACCATTTCATTATTTAAGTGGAAAGTACGTAATTATTGAATTTATATAGAGAAACATGAGCATGGTGGTCTCGTACCATTTATTTAAAATTTTCTTAAAAATAATTATAATGCTATTATAGCCACAATTAAATTGGTAGGTGAATGATAATAGGTATAACCAACCAATTAGTTTTGTGAAGATAGTTAGTTGTCAAACAGAGGTAAAATATGCAGTTCGATAGTTAGCGATTTCCGAATTTCGATACATTTGATGTCGGAAAGTGGAATTGTCTGGTTTCCTGATTCTTGATTTCCGATAATACTGATATTGGAAAAGGGAAATACCACCGTTTTGGGACTGAATGTTTGTTTCTCGACCGCTGAATCCTGAAAATGAAAAAGTAAACTTTGTCAATTTTCATTTATGCATACGATATATACGGTCTAGAGTCTTTTGGCTATTTGAGTTGGGTTTTTTAAGATTCGAATTTATGAAGTCTAGGCAATCATTAGATTTCGAGTTTTGCATAATAATGTACATTTTTTTATTAAGATCTTTTTGCAGAAATCCTATGTCCTATGTTTTCCAATAATGAACACCATATGTATTCTGCAAGATCCAATTTGCGACATTTCCAAGTTCCTATTTCCGATTTTTGACGTTTGGCTATCGAAAACCGAAAAACTTTGATATTGAGGCTTTATTTTGACTGTTCGTATTATTTTCGTAGAACTTATTACTCTCCTCTAAATTTGGCAGAGATTTGGCCTGTAAACTTGGTTTCATTTGGAATTAGATATGGTCATAACGCACAGAAATGTCATGGCCATGTGGAAAAAATTACATCTGGGATTTGTTTTTTTTTTAGTTTCGGGATCACTAGGAATATTAATTTCAACTAAAAGAATGTGGAAAATTAATATGAAGTTTAAAGATCTAATATATCTAAATATATTATTTTCTTAATAAACTTAAAGTTTAAAGATTTAATATACCTGAATAGCTAGATTTTGGTATATGAAATTTATTTAAAGATCCAATAACAATTTTTTATGTTAAAAAATATGAAGTTTGAAGATAATCCGACATCAAGATCACTGAACGGATTTATTGTTCATTTAATTTAAAACATTGTTTAAAAAGAAATTTTTGAAAGTGGAAATTGGGAAATAAAATGGGAATAAAAAATATTTGAACTAAAATCATATCGAAATTGCGCATTTTGGAATCTAGATCTCACATTTTGGAATCGGGACATTTCAGAATTAATAATTTTTGAATATATATATATATGAAGAACAACATTTATATATATGACGATATTGTTGGAAAAAAAGGTTTAAGATGAATGAAAACCATAAATGAGATCCAAATGATATTTGCCTTAGTAGGAGGCTCTATTTATTGACTAAATCTTACAAATTTTATTATGAGTTCAGGATTTTCATGATGTAGTATATATCTATAACTTGGGATTAATGTGATTTGTATATAATTCCCTTATCTCTTGGAGTACGCGAAAGGTCACTTAAACGGTGATATGAAAGCCTGGAATGGGAGGAGAATCCAAGATGTGAAATATGTTGGATTTGAAACATTTGGTGTTTGGATCGCATGATATTGATGATCATTTAATGATTAAGCAAGATATTTCATATATTTAATGATTAAGCAACAAGGAAATATTTATGCCATCATAAGAAGGCATCGATGAGGTGACAAATGTCAAGATCACACACTATGATATACCTTGAGGCTGACAAGAAGTGAGGGTAACAATCACTTATGCGATTAATATGATGATGTTATAGCAGAAACGGGCGACATTATGATGACGTGAAAATATTTCAGTACGTTTAAGTGATCTTTCACATCGTTCAAGAGATAAGGGAATTATATACAAATCACATTAATCATAAAAATTCATTATAGATATATACTACATCATGAAAATCTTGAAGTCATAATAACATTTTGTAAGATTTAGTCAATAAATATCATTTGGACCTCATTTATGGTTTTGTATATGCACAAAAACTGGACTATTTCCTCTCATGGTTTCCTAAGAAAAAATTGTCAACATGGTGATACCAAAGTCGGGAATGGGAGGAGATGGGAAGATAAGTTGAGAGTCCCACTGCCGATGCAGGGGCTATAGTTTTGGGAGTGACATGGGAAGGGAGAAGGAGAATGTTGCCAATTCCGATTTAGAATAACAAGTAAGTGGACTGCAGCCAGTTGCATATATGAGAAAAGATGCAAAAGGTATTCGCACCTAAACAAATAATTTAATGTTGCTACATTATTGGAGCTTATGCAACATTTTGACTTGTAACTAGTGCTTTAGAGTTTGGATTATGAATGAACACACAATTTCACATTTTGTTATTTCATATGTTGTTGAACATTGTCATTGTGTATAAATTACGTGTGTCTAACGTGAGTTTCCAAAATTATAGTTTGTAATTCTTGAAGAGAAATTATGAATTTACGGTTTTGGGAAGGGCTAGAAGCCTTTGGAAGGGGCAAGAGAGGTTCAAATTTGAACGTTGTATAGGAGGTAGGAGTTCATTTGCATGTGATGGACGCATTCAAATAATTGTATATTCATCTGAGACTTTAGTTCCTATTGAAATTATTGCATATGCATCAAATATATTTTGATGTCTCACCTCCATTTTATTTTGCAAAAGTTGGTGAATATACAAAGTAAGCTAGGAGGTTGTTTATTGGAGTTGTAGACATTACTATGTAAAGATATTAAGCATTCTCTGAATTGTAGAGATGTCTCATGCAGATGTTTTTCCGAAAAATATGCTTTGATTTTGAAAATTACAACATAAACATTTTGTAAACATTTTTGTTTATAAGATTTGACATAGAAATAACTCAAATGTTAAGTTTTCAAATCTGTTGAGCAAAAAACTTGAGTCTGCGTTGTTTGATATCCGAAATATCGGAAATAGGAAATCGCGAATAAGGCAAATACCCTTAAGAAAAATTCGAATTTGCAGTTTTCGATATCGGTTTTCGAAAATTGGGTATTGTGTTTCGGAAATTGGAGAATCCAGAAGCGAGCAAATCATTTGAACAAAAACTTGATTATGCATTGTTCGATATCTGAAATATCAGAAATAGGAAATCATGAATAAGGAAAATACCCTTAAGAAAAATTCGACTTTGCGGTTTTCGATATCGGTTTTCGGAAATTGGGTATTGTGTTTCGGAAATCGGAAATTCGAAATCACAATCGGAAAGGGAGCAAAATATTTCAACAAAAATGTGAATCCAAGTTTATGACATCCGAGATATCATAAATCGGAAATCGCAAACACAACAAATAACTATGGTTTCGAAACTGAACCTTTCTGACTTACCTTGTTTTGGAAATCGAAAATCGGGTATCGTGTTTTGCAAATGGAAAATTTAAAATGTGAAATTTTTTGTTTTGTTTTTTTTTCTTTAAGTTCAGTTAAGGAAATAAGAGTTGATCTAAAATTTGTATACGTTCATTTTTATACATTAATTATTTCATGATAGCTATAATTATTTGCTACATAATAACTTTCGCAATGATTGTCTTAGTTCCTGAGACAGTTTAGTCTAAAATGCAACTATTTTAATATTTCTTGGATGTTTCTTGAAACAAAAGCATATGTTTTACTATTTTGAAAGATGATAGGGTAGGAAGTTGTTCATTGGAGTTGTAGACAATATGAGTGACAATTTGAAAATGCTTGAAACTTATCAATTTATCGAACATATATATATATACCAAATACCATAATAATATCTACCTAGAAATGCGAATAGATATATATATCAAATATGAATACGTAAGGACATATGTTTGCAGTTTCCGATATCCGAAATATCGAGAATGAGAATCAGGAAGCGAGTAAACAATTTGAACTAAAACTTGAGTCTCGAGTTTTCGATATCAGAAATATCAAAAATGGGAAATCACGAATAAGACAAATACCCTTAACAAAAATTCAACTTTGCGGTTTTCAATTTTGGATTTCAGAAATTGGAAATTGGAAATTTGAAGAAAAAAAATCTTCTTTATTTAAAGTCCATTTAAGGAAATAAGAGTTAATCTAAAATTTTTATAAGTTAATTATTTCCTGATATATAATAACTATCGTAGTTAATAAGTTTTACACTGAGTGTGTTAGTTTCCTAAGAAAGTTTAGTCTAAAAGGCAATTATTTCTCCATTTTTTGGATGTTTCTTGAAACGAATGTAGATTTTTTACATTAACAAGTGGTAAAAAAAAACCAGTACATTTATAGAGAAAATAATGAGAAGGTTCAACCACAATTTGCTTTTAAAGACTTTGAAGCAAGTAAGCTTTCCTCTTGTTTCCTACATTGGACAAATGGATTGTCTTGCATTCGAGAGTATCTGGAAAAAGAGAAAGGTGGATAAATACGAAGGCCTTAAAGAAATGTAACTCTTGATATTGCAGTGAATGCAAGTCCTTGTCGATCAGTGTTTCCAATATCTATTGTAATATTTTGTAGGGTCATACCTTGCTCTTTATGAATTGTTAAACCCCATGCCATACGAAGTGGTAGTTTCCTACAGGATCCCCTTGTTATAGGAGATATTGGAACATAAGTAGGATTCAAAACATCCCGTAAGGGTCCTTTGTAATAGAGGAATTCAACAACAACAAAAGATGGTAACTTAAGAGGTTGTTCATTGGAGTTGTAGACAATGTCAATGACTTTTCCAAGTGAGTCGTTAACAAGTCCTGCTTGAACCCATAAATTAGCAGTTAACATGACTTGTTGACCAATATCAAGAAGGACCTTTAATGGCACTGCTCGTCATCAATGGATCCCTAGCCATTTTTTTTCCTTTGTTCTGCGAAGCAATGTGCAATTGGCATATTAAGTTGTTTCAACATGTGTTTATTGTGTAGTGCAACAGAGGTATTGGTGGGATATAAGTGGATAGATTGTTGAAAATAATAGTTTTCCACATCTGAAAGGCATGAGCTTGTTATTGTCATTACGAGTGCCCAGTCTTCATTTGTTGGTGTTCCATTTCGTAGGTTTAGCAAGAGTTGCCGAAAAGCAGTTTGAGAAGGGATATTTCCTTGTTGTCAAAAAATTGTTTCTAGCGTGATAAAAGTATCAAATGTACGCCAAAGAGATATTCCAACAGATGAGCCTGTATACATGGGGATGTCCTTTACAGGAGGCAATTGTCCAAAGTCACCAACAAGGATTATGGAACAACCACCAAATGGCATTGTACAATTTGAGGGGAAAGCTTGACGTAATCGTGCATCAATTTGAGTCAACATTTTTGGTCTGATAAAACTCATTTCATCTATGAGAATATAGTGAATATGGCAGATTTCTTCTTGAAGTTTTGAAAGGGATTGGCCTTCAAGGGGTTGCATTTCACCAATGGGTATTCGAAGAGCAGAATGTATTATAGATGCATGTATATTAAAAGCAGCAACACCAGTTGGAGCAAGGAGAAGAAGTGCACAGGTACTTTGTTCAGATGTAGTTTGTAGTGCAGATTTTAAGCAAGATATCAGGTAAGATTTCTCGATTCCTGCGGTACCTTGAATCACCATTTTGAGTGATGGAGTGGATGTAGTGTTTCTAAAATGAGAAATGACAACATCAAATGCTATGCATTGTGTGGGAGACAAGGAATCAAGTGAATTGGACAACGATAGGTTATCTTCATGTAGTTGGGTAGATAAGCGATTGAGGTCAATGAATGATGTTGTTGTATGATGCAAGTCGGTGGTTATATTTTTATGTGTCCAATTGTGATTTTTGTCAAAATCACGATGTCCAAGCATTTCAAGGTCATCAATTTGGATGTTGTTTCCTGGTCACATTTGAGAGAGAATTTCCCATTCATCCATGTTATGGGACAATGGAAAGGTAATAGCATCGGAGTTTGAATCGTCAGATAGAGGTGTACAGGGCTCTTCTTGTGCACAATCAACATGCCAGATAGTATATGTTCCTTTAATTTGTTGCCAATGAGAAATAATTTCAGAAGTTGTTGTTCCAATATCCCGAGGGATGGAATGAAAATCTTTGTATAGAAGAGGTTCGCGCTAACAAAACAGTTCAAAAGATGAAGAATCAAAGGGAGGAATGGAAATGAATTGTGGATAGACTCTAACAATTTTGTGATGCAAGTTTTGTTTCCATGGATTTTTTTTCCTATTAGCAAAGAAAGACCAAGAGCGAGCAACTTCAAGTACGGTTAGATGTTCAAGAACTAGTGGTCTTTTCATGTATGCAAATATGAAGGGCAGAGTTGGAGGGATGTTATTAGTGCCATTACAAACATGGCGGAAGACACTTTGACTCACATTCAACGAAAAGAAGTGACAACTACAAAGAACAAGTGGGAGTTTTTGCAGCATGTGACATGTCTCTTATGCACTAATGTCTCGTTCTGCAACTGTTTGTGAAGAAATTGTTTGATTGGCTTAAGAATGGGGTCGTCACTTGATGCTGCATGTGCAAGGCGAGAGAGAATTGCATGGTAGCTTTCTAATTTTGGCTCTACTTTTGATGGATACTTTGAAATGTATTTGAGGACAACATGTCTAGAAAGAACAAGTTGGCAATCAACATTAGCCCTCCATATTGAAAGCATGGTAGGGTTGTGAATATTGAGAAGGGAATCATTTCTTGCAGGATTGTATGTTTTACATCCATTTGCATCAATGAATAATGAAGAAGTAGCTTGCAGCTCATATGGAAAAGCATAGCGACATTGAACATATGTTCTTTTTTTGCAAAGGCAAGTTGATTCTGAGCATCTGGTGTGTCTTTGAACAAAATTTACAAGTTCTTCATAGTCAACTGAGTAGTTTGATGCAAATATGGATGGTGATGCAAGACCACATGGATCATTTGCAGTAGAATGGTGTAACCCAAATGTTGACAAGTGCATATCACGAGGATTCCAAGCTGTAACATATGTGTCAAAAAAAATTGCAGCTTCAACTGCAAGAATATCTTTCCAATCTAAGGTGTCCATATTTGGTGCATCTGCTAACCAAATAAAACCATGAATGTGTGTGGATCCTCTATGCTTCCATTCATACCTGCATGGGAGGAAAAGGAATATCTTAGAAATGAAATGTATAAAGTGAAAAATACGAAGAGAAAAATAAGAACGAAGAGATGGTAAAATACCTGCACCAATAATCCGTTATATGAAAACCTTTTTCAAGCACCTCTTGAAGGAATGTTTTGAATCTATTGTGCATGTATTGTGATGTAATATGTGGATTTGATATGATGTTGTGAACTTTGCATTGGTAGTCTTGAGCTAAACCGATAGAACGTATAGCAGGCATTAGAACATGCAAATCTATCCATTTTGTATCAACTGCACTAAGGGTAAAGAAGAAAGTTGGTGTACCTTGTTGATTGATCATATTTGTCAGTTCAGCCCTACTTTTGTTCCAATATGAGCATGTTCCACTTAATGAAGATCCAAACCTTGCGACTCACTCACTAATTTTCTGATTAGGTATGTCTTGCAATTGGTTAACAAGTTCAAGTATTGTCGGAGGTAGTGTATCTTCAAGAGTAGTTTTGACAAAAACAAAGGCAGTAGCATTACTCCGATGATGCATAATTACATTGTATATGTAGTACCAGAACTGGCCAAATCTGTTGCCATGATAGTGAATCAGGTGAAGTGCATATTCGTGCATATCAAGCTCATGAATGCGTGGTTGTTTAGGCATTGCTACACCTGTGGGGAACAAAGTTGGAAAAACCATGGAAAGAAGTCCTTATGTGCTGTACTCATTGATAGGGGACATGCCTATAGGAGGCCAATCAATTGAAGGTGCTAGTGGGATATTTGGTATATGTAACAATTGTCTAATTTCTTCAACCTCAGCTCTAGCATTAGTTTGTGTTGAAATAAATGAGGAGGATTCTATCACATAGGGTTCAAATGAATTTGGTGGTTGAACTGTAGAGGACAAACTTTGCTGATGAAATAATGTATCATTGCTATTAACATGCAGAATCCAAGGTGAAATGCCTATTGAGACAAGAGGTAGTGAAGATAATGCAACTATTTTGACCTGTACATCCTTGTAGTATGGGTCGTTTGCCATTTTGTATTCAAGGGCAGCAAGAACAAATGTACGACTAACAAACAGTTCATATGGATTGTTTGTAGAGTTGCATTTGCGAACAACGAGGATGCCAAGTTCTAATATTAAATGGGGCAGTTATTTGGCAATATTGGAAATGTCCTGGGGGAAGCAAATAGTATGTCCAGAATATTTATATTAACCACCATGAGCATGTGTAACTTGTAAAACTGGGTTAGCACGACTAATGAGAATTTCTTCAACTTATGCAAGTACTACAATTACATTTGGTTGGATTCCTGGATCCATATTGTTTTCGAATGAAAAGCGATGGCCTTTTCGTTCTAGAATACAACGAGAACAAGTATATGCATCATGGAATTTTTTCGTTACAATACCAGGGTAACATTCTTTGCAAATTGAGCAGACATGCATATCACGAAGTTGGTCCATTTTTTTACAAAATCATTGATGTGCATCATCGAGGCGGGTGCTCGATGGATTTAGCATAGATGGTTGAAGTGAAGGTCTGTTGGAAGGTTCGGGAAGAGAATCTGGACAAGACATATCCACAGGTGGTCGTGCAACTCTGTAAAGAAGACGTTGTCTCTTGTTGTTTTTATCTCTGTTCTCTGCATATACAATTCTTCTTCATGCATTGGTTTGTTCATTGTCATGAGTTGACATAATTCCTACAATAAAACCGTAAAATTTTTAAATACTTAGAAGCTTTGATTGCTGGCAGCGACACATTTTCTATATGTATTAACTGCAAAGTTTATCGGTATAAAGTAGAAGACAAAAGGCAAATATTAACTGATTGCATGTAGGTAACTAAGAATGTTTCTGGAAAATAATATTGATGGAATAAATATATTTTTTCAGGTCGCACGTTGATAATTGTAAGAGAGCAGCAAAATAGAAGAACAAAATCTAGTATGAAAAATGATATATGAAAAAAATATAATATTTGTTAACAAATAAGAAAAGAAAGTTGTTAGCCCCAAGAGTTAGCTCAATCGGTCGAGTACTCATAGTTAGGCCTCCCAGCATGTGAGGTCATGGGATCCATTCTCATCGACTCTCTTGGGGTTAGGCACGCAGAGGCGGCGGGTGTGAGGCCCCTTCGGGTGGGTCCGCCAGAAATTATTCCGTGGATGTAGCCTGTTGGTCAAGCCGGTGCGTGAACCACATTGAAAAAGAAAAAAAAAGTTGTTATTTCAATAAATAAACATAATAGCAAAATCTAATTCTATTCAAAAGTAATCATACAGGTTGCATAAACAATTTAGGTAAAAAATGTTAAGTGATAGGTTCTAGAGTGAAAGTATCAAATTGCAAAATAGAAGTTGCCGATAATGTATTTTCAAAGAATATGAGAATATATCAAGTGGAAAAAACGTATATATTTATATATCCAGTGAAGTTGTCGATGATGTATTTTCAACCATGACATTTACAACTTTTAGGTGCACAATTCAACAATTGACGTTGATTCAGTTGACAGAAGACACGCGTCTTTTCCTGAGATGACCAAAACATTCATTACATACAATAAAGAATATGCCTATGTATTAGGTTGAACAAACTTACATATTTATGTATCCAGTGAAGTTGCAGACGATGTATTTTCAACCATCACAATTACAACTTTTAGGCGTGCATTTCTAGAGAATGTATTTGTTCTAACTGAAAGAGTAAGAAGTAATTGTTTGTTGCAGATCCTCTGGACTATTTCATCAATTAATGTTGATTCAGCTGAGAGAAGACACAAGTCTTTTACTGAGATGCCCATGAGTTGGTTTGCAACATCATCAAAAGTGATCACACCATGAAGATATCTAGTTACATATTCCAAGCCAACCTTTAGGATGTATCGGTAGTCACATTCAGGAAACCCCCCATCACATTTACCACAATGCCAAATGTCTCCAACTTTGTCGGCAATCTTTTTCAAGCATTGTATACCATCAACAAAAAGAGGGCATGCAAGGAAATGAAAGTCATCCATGTTAACATTTGTGATGGTTGTAGCAAGAGAATACCAAACAATTTTTCAAATGCTTGAAGATTTTGTAGCTCATTGATGGTAATGACTTTTCGATGAGCAGAATGAGAGGCATTGAATTTGTGGCTCAAAGACGACGATGCTGAACAAAATCCATTGTCATTAAACCATTTCTAGAGAACTAATGTTTGTTCAATATTTGGGTTTATAAATATAGTATAGTTGGAGATAGTGCCAATATATTTTCCATTAAAATCTGTAATACAGTCGCCCTTGATCACTATCGCTAGAGGAGTAGGTAAATCGCGAAGGTTGGCAAGCTCAGCTCCTTGAATTTGGCAATGCTCTCCCCAAAGTGTTATGTCATTACTATAGCCTAACATGTCACGGAGTCCAATGGTTCGCCTAACAGTTTCAACACCATCCCATTTTCGTATCGTGGATGTAGGTGAAACTGAAATGACAAGTCCAACAAGGTCAACCATGGAATTTACTTGTATAGTTTGAATCTCCTTAATAGTTTTAAAGTTAAAAGCAACATAAAGGTATTAAGGGATATTCATTTAATCATGGTTGAATGGTTGAGGTGGAACCTAGAAAAATCTCATCATGGCTTTTCAAATGGTTGAAAATTGGGTTGGATTCTTTAACTGTGCCATTTGATACGATGTACACTATTCCTATTTCTATTTGGTCATACAAAGAGAGTTCCAATTCATTGACTGCAGATATATGTATTTCATCCTGTGAAGCATTAACGAGTTCAAATCCAAACACTTTTCCAGACCCTCGTTGGTTGCCATATTCATGTATGTTTATCTTGGTAGTAACTCAACCTTGAATGTTCCAAACTTTAGTAGAAGAGGAGAGTGATGTGAATGGGATAGTCGATCCAACGAAGCTAGGGTTTTCATTTATTGAGCTAGTGTTGACTAGAACAGAACAACTACTTTCTGAAGGAGAAGCTAGAGGTAATTGGTAACTCAGCCTTGAATGTTCCAAACTTTAGTAGAAGAGAAGAGTGATGTGAATGGGATAGTCGATCCAACGAAGCTAGGGTGTTTGTTTTGGCAGTAACTCAGCCTTGAATGTTCCAAACTTTAGTAGAAGAGGAGAGTGATGTGAATGGAATAGTCGATCCAACGAAGCTAGGGTTTTCATTTATTGAGCTAGTGTTGACTAGAACAGAACAACTACTTTCCGAATGAGAAGCTAGAGGTAAGTGGTAAGGTTCAGGATCTCCAATAATTGCTGCATCCACTATGACAACCTCGAGTGCAACCAATGCAATAGTCCTGTGCGATGAAGTATGTTAGACATGAATGGGAGACAAAAACATTGGATGCATGAACAATGTGAAACTAATTGAGAGAAAAATAAAGAGGAAATTAAACGTACGTTACATTACGTGCAATGTTGCATGAACATTGGGTAATTTTGATTATAGTTCGTTCTTTTAGCTGTCCATTTTCTACAAGATCACTATATATAACTGGAAGAAGTAGCTCATGCTTGTGAAGGCTGTCCGAGATAGAGATTTGAAACCGAATAGATGATGAGTAGTTCACTTGGTTTAATGCGGAGACATGTACCAGCGGGCAAAGGTTGACAACACCATGTAGCAATAGTGAAATAGAAATTTCAGTTTCCATAGCCTCCATAACGTGATGGTTATTTTTTCCTGTGAAATGAAATAGAGAATAAAAAAATAAAAAAAATGGAATGTAACATAATCATTTGACCATAATAAAATGGATATATAAAAACAAAATTCTTCGCATTAACATATTTCTTTATTCTAGTTGTTGTTATTCATTAACATATTTCATTACTCTGGTTTGAATCTATTTGAGCTATAAACGTACCAAGCAGAAATCCTATGTGTTAAAATACGAACATGTCCATGTTCCTATTGTTGATTTTCGACATTTTGCAATCCGTAAATTTATGTCCTATGTTTCCCAATAAGGAACATGCTATCTTTCAATTTCTAATTTTGCAACATATCCAAAAATCTTATTTGTTCAAATACAAACATGTCGATGTTCCTATTTCTGATTTCCGACATTTCGGAATCTGGAAATCTATGTCCTATGCTTTCCAATAAGGAACACCATATGTTCTGATTCTCAATTCGCCAATTTAGGATCTGCGAATAACGAACATCATATTTTCCGATTTTGCAACATTTCAGATTGCATAAATCCTATGTCCTATGTTTTCCAATAACCGACATTTCGGATTCCGAAAATCATACGTGTGAAAATAACGAACATGTTAGGTCCTAATTTCCGATTTTGCGACATATACCTAAATCCTATGTTGAAATACGAACAAGTCCATGTTCCTATTGCAAATTTTCGACATTTCAGAATCCAAAAATCTATGTCCTATGTTTTTCAATAAGGAAGATGCTATCTTCTGATTTCTAATTTTGCAACATATCCGAAAATCCTGTGTTCAAATAGGAACAAGTCGATGTTCCTATTTTCAAACATATAGGTATTAGTATTTATGCTATTTCGACACATATGTCCCGATTTTCAATTCCCCAATTTAGGATTTACGAATAAGGAAGAGCAAATTTTTCGATTTTGTGACATTTCGGATTGCAAAAATCCAATATCCTATGCTTTCCAAAAAAGAACATAAACGTACGTTACATCATGTAAAATGTTGCATGAACATTGGGTAATTTTGATTATAGTTCCTTGTTTTAGTTGTCCATTTTCAATTCTGCAATTTAGGATTTGTGAATAAGGAACACCATATTTTTTCCAATTCGGAACACCATATGTATTCCCCAAGATCCAATTTGCGACATTTTGAATCTCAAAAGTTTTGTATTTTCAAATAAAGAAATGTCAAAGTCCCTATTTCCAATTTTCGACATTCGGATATCGGAAATTGGAAAACCTCAATTTTCACATTTTATTTTCATTGTTTGTATTATTTTTGCAAAAGTTATTCCTCTGCTAAGTTCATGCCTATTATAGTTCCTTCTTTTAGTTGGCCATTTTCTACAAGATCACTATATAGAACTGGAAGCAATAGCTCTTCAGTTTAAACGAAGTGAACTCACTCAACTCATCGTCTATTCGATTCCGAATCTGTATCTCAGACGGCCTTCATAAGCATGGACATTTTGGATTACAGAAATCCTATGTCATATGATTTCCAATAACCGACATTTCAGATTCCAGAAATTTTACGTGTGAAAATAACGAACATGTTATGTCCTGATTTCAGATTTTGCGACATATACAGAAATCCTATGTGTTCAAATACGAACATGTCCATGTTCCTATTGCCAATTTCCTACACTTCGGAATTCGGAAATCTATGTCATATGTTTTCCAGTAAGGAACATGCTATCTTCTGATTTCTGATTTCGCAACATATCCAGAAATCCTATGTGTTCAAATACGAACATGTCGGTGTTCCTATTTTCGAAATTTCAGAATCCAGAAATCTATGTCCTATTTTTTCCAATAAGGAACACCATATGTTCCGATTTTCAATTCCCTAATTTAGGATTTGTGAATAAGGAACACCATATTTTTTCCAATAAAGAACACCATATATATTCCCCAAGATCCGATTTGCAACATTTTGAATCTCGCAAGTTTTGTATTTTCATATAAAGAAATGTCGAAGTTCCTATTTCCAATTTTCGACGTTCGGGTATCGGAAATTGAAAAATCTCAATTTTCACTGTTCGTATTATTTTCGCATAAGTTATTCCTCCGCTATGTCCATGCCTATTTTAAACCCACTCTCTGTTATTTTTCATCGGTCTCCCTATAAATTTAGCGAAAATTTGGTCTCTAAACTTGGTTTGATTTTGTATATCGACCTGATAAGCTTTAAACAACAATTTTTAACTGACCAGTACTGGAGAATGATAACGAAAGACATATCAGCAAAGCTTTGTAGTGACCTTGCAGCTTTAGGCTAAGTTCCTTACCTAAAAAAAATATATCATAAATACTAATATCTATAATTTTATTGACATAGCATGAGTATTACACCATTATGAAGGTACATAACCAATACAAGTCACAACCCTTTTGCCACACAGCAGGAGTAAGAGCGAATTAAAACACATCAAGGGAGTAAGAGTCAATTAAAACACAGGTTGGGTGTTTCACCATCTCCTAAGCAACATTTTCAATCAGGCAAAAAACTAATACCTAACATTTTATTGACAAGCATGACATAACCAATATATGCCATAATCTTTTTGCAACAAAGCAAAAGTCACATTCAATTAAAACACAACAACGATGTTTCACCATCTAATAAGCAGACTAAATGAAGAATTAAGGAATACCTGCAAATTTAGCAAGGTTCAAAATATTCATATGGAAACTCGAAGTGTAAATGAAACACAACAAAATCAATATAAGCAAAACAAAGGCAAATAGTAAGAAATAGTGGTTACTTGAAGGCATGTTTATATGTGGAAAGCAAAGGCGGTGTACTAGCGAATGCGGTAAATTAAATATTGTAAGAATATCTTGGAGATCGTCATAAGATGAGCAAAATTGAAGATATAACCCCATGTTTATCTCCAATGACAAACTTTATTGCATTAATGGAGCAACAATGCATTGATGAATCATTAATGTGAATGAAGAGACATGGGAAAAGTGTCTTTCATCGAGTGAACCGGCAATGAAACAAAACCATGACCAAATTGACCCCAAACAGAGAGCCTAAATGCACAAAAGTGCTATAGAAAATCATAGCCTAAATCCAAATAAACTGCTGAACTGAAACTCGCAAAATCTTCGCAAGGGCTATGCCGAATTGAGAGAAATGAACTGCAAAATTGTTAGAAAGCCTCTAAAAAAAATAATTTCCAGCACCGGTCGTTTAGGACAACATATAGAAGTGTAGTGAAAACACACAAGCCACCTGTGGAAAAAACACGGTAAACACCAACTAGGAAGAAGGATCCGCAACTGAAAATCAATCCATTCATGCATAACAACAGATAGAAGTGTAATGAAAACACTCAATCCACCTGTCGAAAAAACACGGTAAACATCAAATCCAACATACCACGCATAACACCGATCGTATAACACATGACACTTTTGGTCTACAAGACAGAAGTTACGAAATCGAGATTGCACAATCAGGGACCCAACTGAAGTGCATTAAAATAAAAACAACAATTGATCGACATACCAATTTAGAGGCCACCATCTCTGACACATTTAGAGGCAGAACCATCAGAAATAACTCACAGGAGTTTAAAATAAGGATGGACTTGGGGGAGGAAGAAGTTACGCGGAAAGAATACGAACAGACATAATAAAGCCTGAGCGTTTTCAGAATGTGTACTTAACCGATCAACTCCATGCCGCCTTGTTCCGTCCCTGCCGGATCACGGGATATAAGAACCGAGAAATTTAACCACGACGTGTTGTATCTGAAATTGCCAATTACCAGGCGGCACGTGTCGAAAGGTTAGTGGCTAGGGAGACGAGGAATCTTTTGAGACAACTTCTTTCATTGAGAAAACGCCTAGACGTAATTAAATTATTGTATGAAGCGTCCTTTAGTTTTTTATAATTTTATCTTTAATCTAATTATATTCAATTAATTATAAAGTAATGTTATCACGTATTTAATGGAAAATAATTTACTACATCTAGGTAAACTTTATAATTAAATTATTGTATGAAGCGTCTTTAGTTTTTTATAATTTTATCTTTAATTTAGTTATATTCAATTAATTAAGTAATTTTACCACGTTTTTAATGGAAAATAATTTATTAATCTTCGTAAACTTTATAATTAAATTATATGAAGCGTCCTTTAGTAATCAAATTATTAAAAAAACAAAACAAGACTATTGGGTGGGTAGCGGATTTTTTTTCAAAAAAAATTTATTATTATTTATAAAATTAAAGTTACATTTGGTAATGTCATATGAAGCATAACAACGATAACATTACATTTAAAGGACTAATTTCCCATTCAAATACATTATAGCAAAAACCTACAATACTCAACAACATGGCTCACAAAAAAATAATAATCTTTTTAGTTGCTATTTAGTCATTTATCGCTTCAAAACTGTAACAATTAAATAAAAAGCAACTACGTCAGAAGAGTACTTAAAAGAGAGATAGAACAATCATCTATCAAAAGTTCATCCACAAACTCTTCATAATGTAAAATTTGTCCATTGTTTCAACAACCTTTTTTGAAAGACAATCAACTTCCATGTTAATTCCATGTAGATATGCTTGAAGCAGAGATCCATGGAAGTGTTTATATGATCTCTTACCCTTTTAATCCATTAATCAATTGAAAGGACATTCAAATATGAAAGACCAGTTGCCCAGTCAATGACAACTTTAGATTCTCCCATGACCTATAACCTGTCACTACCTCTTCTTTTAGCCAACAAAAGAAGGCACCTGTTGGGATATTATAAACCCACTTCATACATAGGATAAAATATTTAATCATTTTTTATTAAATTCCTACCTACTAGCCTAGATAGTTGGCATCCACTTGCACCACTTGGTCAATACTTGTCATATATACCCCGGGAGCGCCTTTATCCTGATTCTGTTTTGATCATGTCCACTTTATTGACTGCCAGAATTAGTAACTCCACCTTCCTGTAGATTCTATCTTTATTTTGCTTTATTCCAACTTTTCAGTGGATAAGGTAAAGCTAGTCAACTAGGAAACTGCTATCTTTTGTTGCCAACCCATCCTCCATGATTTTCTCTCCAGATTACATGATTAGCATGTTTTTCCATCACTTTTGACAACTCATTCATGCTTTAGCTAATTCGTGAGGTCCTTGACAGAGTTGGAAAGTGATTTAGCCACCTATGGGGGTTTATCATATTTAGTAAGCATGATTTATGAGCTAGCATGAGTTGTCTTCCACCAATTCAATTTTCCTTTATTAAGATGCGTTACTATTGTAACAATCAATCAATTCATTATTGATCATCAATCAATTATTCATTCTTCATGTCTTCATGTGATTCAGTCTCTTTATTATTCTCTCTAATTTCCTTGCTCATACTTATGTGAAATATCATGTAGCAAGATCTACCTCTTGTGCTTCTTCTTTGCATCAAGACTCTATTTCTACATGGTATCAGAGATGCAATTTCTACATGGTATTAGAGTGCAAGGTTGTTCAAGTTCTACAGAGTTGAGGATCTATATGTTCTCTCTATCAGAGTGCATCCAGTCTCCTATTCCTCTTTGAAGACGAGCTTGTTATTAAGCTTACAAGATTTTCTCCTGGTTTGTATTTGTGCATATTACAGAGAGTATCTTCTTGAGCACATCAACATATCAGTATGGATTCGTCTTCACCTATGATCCCAACTCCCTTCAACTATCACAAATGGAAAACCAAAATTGGCATTCTATTGCGCGGTAAGGGACTTTATAGAGTTTCTATGGCTTTAGAAAATGAACCAAATTCTATTGTTGGGAAATCTAAGTGGCATAATAGGTTGGATGAAGCCTATGGATTGCTTTGCCTCTCTATTTATCTTGATCTACTCTTTCATCTAGATGGTTTGACCACTCCAAACCAAGTATGGACCAAACTTGAGTCTCCCTTTGGAGTTCAAGATGAGATAAGAGCGCATTAGTTGGAGAATGAGTTATTCTCATTGAGTCCAAGCAATTTCGATTCTATTAAGGGTTTGTTTACCAACTTCAAGTCACTTGTTCTATTGCTCAAGCAATGTGGGATTGAGAACAAGGAAGATCAAATGATTATTTCCATTCTATCAAATTGGGTCCTGAATACTCAGTTTTGGTGTCTAGTTTTCATGCTACTAGGCTTGTTATTTCTAATTGGAAAATGTCTTCTTTGAGTACATTATTTGATTCACTAACAAAGGAGCAAGATAAATTGATCTGTATGGGTGCTCTTAGATCCTCCAAGGGAAAGGGTCATGCTCGTATAGTTCAAGGAAGCAATAATACCAAATCCAAAGAGAAGCAAATTGTGAAACAGAAGAAGTCAAAGTTAGATAATGAAGATGAAAATTTGAAGCCTACTTATTAAGGTTCAATGAAGAAAGTCAAGAAGAAAGGAAGTACATCTAAGTGTTCTTATTATAGCAAGGGATTTCATCTTGAGAAGAAATGTTTTAAGAAGAATATGGACATCATGTCTCAACTTCTTGAGAAGCACAACATCGAAGTTGCAAATGAGCTAGAGAAGTCTGTTGGTTCCTTAGAACATTGTCACAGTGCGCAATTCCAAGGTGATATAAACTATGCCTTGAGTGCCAAAGTTAAATCCTTTCCTCAAATCTCTGATATTGATTTACTTTTCTATATATCAGAATAAAAAATCTCAGTTTCTTTCTTTGATAATCCACCTATCATTCTCCTAGATTCATCTTCCAATACTTGTGATTTTTCAGTATATCCTAACTTGGCTTTGAGCAACTCTTCCTCACTTCATTCAAATGATAATAATTCTAATTTAGAAGCATATTTGTAGGCTGATATGAATATCATGACACCATCCATACCATCTACCCTACCTCTGAATACTCCTAAGACTATACAAACCCCAAGTTCACTAGTTGATTCCTCATTGGTTTCTTATGGAGTGTTACCTATATCAAATGGTTTGAAGTCTTGCCTATTTTACTAGTTGGTTATATATGACCTTAGTCATCATTAGAATTATCTTACACATGTTTAGATATTTTCTAAACACTTATGGTTCAGATCTCAAGTCCATCCATCATTCCGATTTTTACACTCATTAGTTTTCCCCAGTTGCTCATCATTTTCATAGTCTATCCCCGTATCCTCATGGAGACATTAAACCTTTGGTATTTGCTATTCCATATGATGATATTTTTGATATATTAGAGTCTTTTCAACCTTATATCAAATATGGGAAGTTGCTACATCAGATTGGAAGAAAGATATGTGATTCAAATCACAATTTTGTAGCTATACAAGGAACTGATTATGTAACTAATTGTATTACTATTTGTACTCTTTGGGAAGGAGTATGCATAGATATCTTTTCCTTTTCAGATTTTTTTTGTAGACTAGAGTATGAAAACAACATTAAGCATTCAGATAATGCTCCTACTTCATTAAATGATGAGCTACAAGGAGTCTCTCCTCTTCTTTCTTGCAGATTCTACACTCTATCACATGATCATGGAGTTCATGATTTCTTCATCAATGTATTTCACCATAAGCAGTTCATGCAGCTCATTAATGTGAATAGAAAGACATATTTCAAATTTTGCACCTTGTCCTTTCTTGAGGGAGGATTTTCCCCATTTGGTTTTGCCTCTTTCCTCACTTTTCTGGACATGAATAATTGTAAAGGGTGACCATAGCCTTGTTGTTAACCCCTATACACACCTATATGCATTTGATTATTTCATACATATCATCATAAATTCAAACTTATAGGAGGGTGTTGTGATATTACAAACCCACTTCATACATAGGATAAAAGATTTATCTTTTTTTATTAAATTCCTTCCTACTAGCCTGGATAGTTGGCATCCACTTGCACCACTTGGTCAATGATTTCCATATATACCCTAGGAGTGCCTTTATCTTGATTTTGGTTTGATCCTGTCCACTTTAATGACTACTAGAATTAGTAACTGCGCCTTCTTGCAGATTATGTCTTTATTTTGCTTTATTCCAACTTTTAAGTGGATAAGGTAAAGCTAGTCAACTAGGAAAATGATATCTTTTGTTGCCAACCCATCCTCCATGATTTTCTCTCCAGATTTCAGGATTAACATGTTTTTCCACCACTCTTGACAACTCACTCATGCTTTAGCTAATTCATGAGGTCCTTGACAGAGTAAGGAAGTGCTTTAGCCACCTATGGGGGTTTATCATATTTAGTAAGCCTGATTTATGAGCTAGCATGAGTTGTCTTCCACAAACTCAATTTACCTTTATAAGGATGTAGTACTATTGTAATAATTAATCAATTATTCATTCTTCACTTCTTCATGTGATTCAATCTCTTTATTATTCTATCTATTTTCCTTATGCATACTTGTGAGAATTATCTTGTAGCAAGATCTACCACCTGTGCTTCTTCTTTGCATCAAGGCTCTATTTCTACATGGTATCAGAGCTACAATCTCTACATCACCAAATAGCTAATATCTCCACTTTAGTATTTGTACTAGAATCCCCCTTCATCCACATATTAAAGACATGTCCATCTTTAATCCTTAAAGTCACCCCAACACCACAAAGGCCATCCTTCTCTAGTCCATCAAAATAACCAGAAGGAATGCTATTAGCCAAACAAGGCCTATTAAGGATCCTTATCTTATAAACCTCACTAGTACAAAATTAGGAATTAGCTACTACGTGACTAAAAATTCTAGTCACCACAGTTTTTTCAAGTGATTTACTACTAAGTATGAACAATTTTGATTGACCCAACTATAAACGACTAAAATTAACGACTAATTTAGTCACCAGTTAAAAAATATGACTAGATAATAAGTGACAGAGTTAAAAATGACTAACATAAACGATTAATTTAGTCACGACATAAAAAATGACTAACTAGAAGAATATGAATTAGTCATTTATGTTAGTCATTTTTAATTGTGTCATGGAAAATTGCAATTGTGACAATGAAGTGTTACAATTTAGTAAATTTTGTAAATTGTCTACCTTCTATTAGTAATATTGGTTCAATGCAACTCGATCTTCAGAGATCCAACAAAGCAATTGCACGAATTTGATCTTGACTATCTTTATCCTTGCTTCACCATTAAAGCAAATTGTTAAGCGCGTGCCAAAGGAAAATTAGGTTTCTACAATTACGAATTAGGTACTAGAACCGGTATCATATCGATACCTAGAAGCATCATAACTAGTTTTTGATCCTTCAATGTAAGAATCCCAAGTCCCATACTGAGGTACTTTTCTAATTTCAATATAACTATCATGATCTATGACCGTCGTACTAGCTGCACTAGTCAACATAGCTTCACGAGGCTCAGACGTTGCTTTAAACGTCGTAGCAGTTGATCCAATAATAATTAAACCAGTGGAAGCACCAAGAACAATATTTTAACCAATCAAAGACTCAATTATATTTAAACTGGGGTGCTGCCCAAGAACGAGTCTCAGATCCATATGCAATAAAGGTAGAGCGCTGACCCCATCTTGGAGTTTTAGGTAAATATTTCAATTCCTTGACCTCTTACAAACCTGACCTCACAGAGTATGATACGTATAATGCAGTGATGTCCTCTCCTTATCACTATCAAGTTAAACCTCCTTTATGCATTATTGGTGAGGTAAATTTTGCATATGACGTCACCACCCACCTGATTCACGATGTGCAAAACTCTTATCGACCAACATCCTCGATCCAAGTTTATAATTATATATACTACCATAACAAAAAATACCATTAAAACAAATATTATATAATAATAAAACAAATATTATATTTATATAAAACACCAATTATTATATTTATATAAAATACAAATTAATTAAATTTTATATTAATCCTAATTTTATAAAACCAAAGCCATTGATTATCTATATGTTTGGCTAAAGGAGGAGAAAAATGAAACCCTTTATCATTTTTGAGCGATGTCAAAGATCCATCAATAACATGGAGTTCTTGTTCTCAACTCAAAGGATAATGCTGTCAAGATTCGTAAGTGCTTGGAGGACATGCAATGTTGAGTTTGAGACTAATAGACGCATAATGTCTATAAAATGAAATCCATGTATTATAATAGAGGGGGAAATTCCATGAGAGGAAATGCCCTTTATGATTCCTAAAGAAAAATTGGTTGTCTTGTTGGAATGAAATTGTCCTTGCTATTTTCATATTCATCTTCCTTTTTATGTTGACTACAAGTTTCATCTTTTCATTAAATGATGTGTTATGGTGCATCATGAATTGTCCATGCAAGTTTGGTAGGTGCATTGAATACATATATTAGTATAAGACTTCATTGTTTATGTTAGTTACGTGAGATGTTAGTTGTTAATTGTTTATGCTAGTTGTTTAGTATATATGTGCATAAAAGACATAGATTGTCATTATGGTCACATTATGAGATTTAGCGGTTAGGGGATTTAGGGGTTAGGGGGTTACATTTAGGTGGATTAGAGTCTTAGGGGTATAGGGGGTTAGGGTTTAAGGGATTCAGGGTTAGGCGGTTTAAGGTTTATGGGGTTGGGGGGTTGTATATGATTCCTTTTATGATATTTATTTATGGACATATGCCCTTTTTCTCCCCATTTGTCTTTTTTTCATTTTTGATACTATGTCTGGAGGGAACAAGGAAAATGAACAAGCATTGTATGTAGAGACCCTTAGTATTATTAATTTCTTTTGCACACTTTGGGATTGATTTTGTATTATTATGTGATGTACTTATTATGATTTATAGATAACATATGTCAAAAATTTTACGTTTAAAGTAAGTGTGACCCAATTTTTGTTGAACTAGTGGAGTTATTTTAGTTAGGTTAGTGGAGTTGTTGAACTAGGACACATAATTTTAGTTAGGTCGATATTAGCTTATATACAAGGGATATATATGTGTGTGTGTCTGTGTGGAATAATAACATGCATATAATGTGTATTTTTCTTATTTTGTAGCCTCAAACAGAGCTCATTTGTGGAAATATGGTTGATATATTGAAGATGGTTTGTTGGGTTTAGATGGACATGAAGCTAAAAAAATGAAACACTTTTATTGAGAAGTTGAAATTGAGTTTCATTTACTTAAAGGAGGAGGAAGATACCTTGGTCTAGTCATGGAAACATACTAGAGATTATACTACAAGCCTTCAATACAAGGCCATGTTCTTGAATGATGACAAAGAAGTAGAGTAAGTGGTGTATTCCTTTATGGAAAACCACTAATCATATAAAACCCAAATTGTTGCAGTGGATGGAACTATATAACAAGGTGTTGACTTGGGGTATATTCAAGAAGATATCTTGGCATGGAGCACATTTATCAGGTTTATGTAAATTATTAGAGGCATATCTTTGAAAATTTAAAGTCTTTTTTGTTGGCTAGTCATTTTTCCCTATAAAACCAAATACCTTAAAAAATGAAAATAATCACAAGTTGAAATGAACATTGTTTAATATTTCTACATATTATTTATATTATTTTTTTCCTCGGAAAAAGTCGTAATTTTATTTCATAAAAGAAAAAATTACATTCTGCACATGTAAAGGATAACTAAGATCCCTACATTTTCACAAATTGACTATCACATATTATCAACATATCAACTGTCCCATACTGTCCAAAAACAAAAAAAAGCCATCAACAAAACCAGTCTAAGCGAAAACAGAGAACCATAACTCTGCATAGTCCTCTACCTCTCCACTAAGCTCTTCTCCAAAAATATATAAGCCAGGCCTAATTAAAAACGCAGATCTCAATCTCTACCTGGCGAATACTTCAAACAAATAAGCTCTTCTCCAAAAAATATATAAACCAGGCCTAATTAAAACTACCTGGTGAATACTTCAACAATTGGACATCTTTATGTCTGGATCCTGGCCCACTCGAACAATGATTGGTCATCAATGTTGTGCCATTGCACCATCGTCACCGAAACAAACTCACACCATCCTGTTTCAAAGTATGATACTGACAATATAACCCTCAGATAGAAACAAATACTGTAAACAGAATTAAAACCATCACTTGACAATTGAATGCTGAGCAAAAGGCTCAAATTTGTGCCACAAAACCATCATGAAACGGTCTGTGATAGTAACTATAGGAGCCCGCTGGTAAGTGTATAGTAATCCTCCAAATTCCAAAAGCCAAATGCTGCTTCGTCGCAACTTTGGACAGCTGATCGGCCATCACATTTCTCTCCCTGTAAACATGAGAAAATGTAATTTGTGTAAAGGACTGCTTTAACCTGATCACCTCCTCCAAAATTGGTAAAAGAACCATCACATGACATTGTTTTATCTCCTTTGCCCAGTCGATAACCAACATGGAGTCACCAAAAATCTGTAATGATAGACATCCTTGTTCTAGTGCAAATAACATCAACAGCCCGAGAGACATAAGTTCAGGATAGTTATTTGAACCCCACCCCAATCCAGCCACAATATGAAAATAATGGAACTCAGACTTGAAAAGAACGCCCCCACCTCCACACAACGATTGATGGTCTTTTGAAGCCCCATCAAAATAAGCCCACGGCCTGGAAATATCAATCTGTTCCTCACGCACAGGTCGAATTTTAAGCTCTTTTACAGGATCCTTGAAATGTTGTAAAATTGCAACAGCTTGTGCCACAACGGTCTCCATCTGAACCCTGCAATCATGAAATATTATCTTATTTCTGGTGATCCATATACCCCAGGCGAATATACAGGGGAAAGCCCGAATGGAAGAGGCCTTTTGATCTGACCACCACAAATGGAACGCTTCAAGAACGCTCTCACCCTGCCACCTAACATGATATCCAAATATTTACAAATATCAGTCCAAACTGCCTGAGAAAACCGACAGTGAACAAAAAGATGAGATATAGTCTCCTCTGCATCCCTACAAAGTGAACAGATCCCCGGAACCTGGAGAAAACTTTTTTGCAGAATGTCCCATGTTGGAGCCTTATTTTCCAGAATAGCCCAGAAAAATAATTTTGTTTTACTCAGACACTTTAATTTCCACAGAATTTTCCACCACCACACCAAATCCCTGTTATGTGCTTCCACATTCAGCTGGATATATCCATGTTTTGGAGAGTATGATCCAGATGGATGATGATCCCAAATTAGTTCATCAGCCCTATTGGTCAGTCGAATATTCGAATGTCTTAAAATTCGCAGAAAATCCTCCCAATCTCCCTGCAACTCATCAGGAATATCAAGACGCTGTGCCGAAATCCACCCTTGATGCCAAAGAGTAGATGATCCAGGATCCTCTACATCAGCCAGAAAAAGACAGCCTCTAGCAGCCAAACAGTTCCGCAGAGCCACAGGATGGACATGTGCTCCCCTACAGCCAACCCAGGGGTCCATCCCAATACGGATGAGTCGCCCATTACCTATCCTCCACACTAATCCAGAACCAACCAAATTAAAATGCTTCACCACCGCTTTCCAGACCACAGAGCAATTTGCCCTAGACTTGTTGCCCAGCCTTATCCATTCAAGAAGAGTGAGAGGAGCAATATATTTATGATAAACCACTCTCGTCCATAGACTTTGTGTATGAATAAGATGCCATGACACTTTGGACCCCAAAGCTTTTGCAAACAGAAATATATTCTTTAACCCCCATCCGCCCAGTGCTTTTGGCACAACAATTTTTTCCCATCTGACCCAAACCATTGCTCTATTTTCACTCTTACCCTTCCAAAGAAATGCAAAACACAACCTTCGGATCTGCTCCAATACACCTTTGGGAATCCAAGCTAGAGACAACCAATAGACCGGTATAGCTTCCAGAACTGATTTAACCAGTACCAGTCTTCCTGCCCGTGAAAGCCATTTATGACTCCATCCATGAAGTCACTTTTCTAATTTTGCTAATAGCCAGCGCCAATCAGCCTTCAAATAAGCATTCAGTTTCAAATAAAAACCAAGATATTTTAAACCATCATCAATATCCAATGTCCTGTAAGGCAGTTTGATTGCCAAACTATGTATCTCCTGCTCAGTTAAATTTGAACATGTGATTGTAGATTTGTCAATATTCACTAACATACCCGCTGCAACTTGCACTAAATTGAGACCTTCAACCACCTTATCAATATCCTGTCTCGAGCCATCACAAAATATCAATATGTCATCAATGAAAAGAAGATGTGTAATAAACAATACCTGAGTAATGGAGATGCCTCGAAAGGAGCCAGCATTTTTTGCATTCAAAATAAAACGACTGAGTCCTTCAGCAACAAGGAGAAATAGCAACAGAGAGAGGGGGCATCCTTGACGGAGACCCCTTCCAGCTTGGAAGAAAGGACTAGCAGAACCATTTATCAGTACAACAAAGCTCACCGTAGTGATGCAGGGCATAATCCATCTTATAAATTCGTAGCAGAACCCCAGGTGAGTTAAAAGCATTCGGAGATAAAGCCAACTAACCCTATCATATGCTTTTGAAAGATCAATCTTAATCACGACACCCTTCTGTTTCTGCACTTTCAGAGTGTGTAAGCCTTCCTGTGCGACTCCAATGGCCTCATGTATTTGACGGCCTTCCAAGAAACCAAATTCCTCACTAGAGATATGCTGAGACAAAATATGCTTGAGTCGCTGTGCAATAACCTTAGATATGATCTTATATATACAATTGCATAGAGTGATAGGTCTGAATTCATCAAAACTATCAGGCTTAGCAGTTTTTGGAATAAGAGCTATAAAAGTAGAATTGAAGGGGCCATGAATAAACCCAGCCTTGCACGATTCTTCAATCACAGACAATAATTCCTCCCCGAAGAAATCATAGAATCCTAAGAAAAATTCTATAGACCAACCATCAAGCCCCGGGCTTTTATCTTTTTGAAAGGAATGCATTATCATCGAGAGTTCAATCTGCGACACCTCCTCCATCAATAGCCTATTATCTTCCTCCCCCACAAAATGAGGGAAAAGCTGAGCCACCCGAAGAACCTCCGCAATGGATGCCCCAGATTGTGCCGTGAATAAATCTCCAAAATGTCTAACACCCAACTCTGCCAGTCCATCAAAGCTGGATATCCGATCCCCTTCAGCAGAAGATAATTCCCAAATTGAGTTTGTGAATTTTCTCCCCTTAGCATATGCTTGAAATTTTTTTGAGTTCTCATCACCGCAACGAAGCCAAATCGCCCTGCTTTTCATCCTCCACATCGCTTCATTCTCACAAAGAATCACATTCCTTTGATTTTCCCACTCCATCAGCTCATCTTTTTGTTTGTCATCTAGAAAACCCATTCCCTGACTATTAAGAATCCTGTCAATATTCAACTCAGCATCCCTCAAATTCTGATCATCTTTCACCCTTTTTTCATGAGCCCAGGAAATAGTGACCTCTTTAATGCGCTTAAGATTATGATGAAAATGGACACCCGCATGCTCCTGAGAGTCTTGTGGACGATGGACCCACTGATCATGAACCAGCTTGATAAAATCCTCCTCCTTCAGCCAGCTAGGATTGAATTTGAAAGGACTTGGAGGTTTTTTCCTTCTACCTCTTAACTCCAGAAAGATGGGGCAGTGGTCAGAAATCCCACCTGACCCTACCCACTGCTTGACAAAATCAACCCCCAAAGCCAACACTTCTGCCACCAAAAATCGATCCAGTCTTTTTGCCACCCTTTGATCCCCCGCTCTCTTATTCCTCCAAGTTGGGGTTAACTTAGGAGGTATAATGTCAAGAAGATCCTTCCTGGCAAAGGCATGTATGAAAAAATTTGCTAATGAATCCGTAACAGCTCGAGGCCCCCACACTTCAGAAGACCCCAGAGTAAGGTTGAAATCCCCACCCAAAACCACCTCCCTTCCTTCAAAAAGATCCATACTTAACAAAGAGTCCCAGAAACCAACCCTATTTAAATATGGCTTGTAGATATTGAGAACCGTAATCATCCTACCAATCTCAGCATCCCAAACTTCCAAGCCAACACCAGAAGATATTCCCCACGAACCATCACACCTACAACTCTTCACCTTCCACCCCGAGGCCAGCCCTCCAGAACGCCCCTGAGCATCCACACCAATAAAATTCCATCCAGGAAGCAAAGATTCTAAAGACCGAACTACATCCTCACTACCACCCAGTGTTTCTTGCAACAGTAAAATATCTGGTTGATTTAGATCCACCAACCTCTTTAGCGACGATTTTTTAATGGGGCACGCCAACCCACGATAGTTGAAGGACAAAATAATCATGTGGAACCCCCATCCTGGGCTTTCACTTCTCTAAGTGCCCACTCAATTGATGATTGTTTGCCCATCACTACATCCACTTTAGCCCGATCTTGAGCTTTAGACAAAAATGATTTTCTACCCCGACCTTTCCCCCCAGCACCATTAGCCAAGACAGAAAGTCCCTTCCCCCCCGTTCCTTCTACTGTAATCTGCCTACTTCTAAGGGCATAACGAATACTTCTGCCCTCAGAGCTAATAGAATTGGTTGATACAATAGTTGGCGTGAAAACGCTGTCCATTTCTAGCATCAGACATGGAGCTACCAAAGCTGGACTGGCCAAGTAATTTGCAGATGAACCCCGTCGAATATTGGTCTGTTCCAGTAGTTTTCTGGTGTCATAGCTAATAGAATTGGTTGATACAATAGATGGCGTGAAAATGCTGGCCATTTCTGGCATTAGACATGGATCTACCGAAGCTGGACTGGCCGAGTAATTTGCAGATGTACCCCGTCGTATATTGGTTTGTTCCAGAAGTTTTTTGGTGTTAGAGCTAATAGAATTGGTTGATACAATAGGTGGCGTGAAAACGCTGTCCATTTCTGGCATCAGACCTACCAAAGCTGGACTGGCTGAGTAATTTGCAGATGAATCCCGTCGTATATTGGTCTGTTCCAGTAGTTTTCTGGTGTTGTCCCGGTTTGTTGGAGTCAGAGTACCCAACGAAACCCACTCAGCAGACATATCCACACACCCGAAAGTCTCCAGACCATTGTGCACCAAAGGTGACAGATTTACCTTTGATCCAATCAGCCCACTAATGTCAGATGAAACCACAATATCAGAGGTCACCCCCCTATCAATAACAGGCCCCCCACCTTCAGCCACCGCCTCCGGAGAACCCTCCTTCGACATAGGAACTGCTCTTCCTACAACAATTTCATCGATCAATGGCTTGCTAACTCGAAAAGGTAAAGGACAACTGGCTACCAGATGACCATGAACATGGCAACGGTGACACCTGAACGGCACCCCCACATAATCCAGAAGTTGTACAAAGTCCCCATCCTTGGATTATACATTTATCTCAATAGAGAGCCCCAGCCGAAGATCAATTTTAACCATAATCTTGGCTACCGTGTACTTGCCAGTCTCATGATGTGAATAATCCGAACAGACTTATTCACCAAGATAATTCCCAATCTCAGCAAAACGGGTTTCATTCCACAAATTCATGGGGAGCCCTGGAAGCTTCACCCACAGTGGCTCTTTATCAATTTTTTCCGTCTTTGAGTCGAAAAAGGGGGACCAGCTTTTCAGAACAATAGGGACGCCCAGCATTGACCAATGTCGACTTAACACTGCATCTACCTCCCCTTTGTTTTTTAGGATGAAGGAAAACCATCCTTTTGTCAAAACCCAGATTTCAGGGGCTGATGACACCAAATTCTTCCAATGCTCAGCCACCCAACGCTGAAGAAAACCTCAACCAAACCTATTACCTCGAACATGACCAACCACCACTATAAGAGAGAAATCCTCCGCCTCCTCCATCGATACATCCACCCCCAACACTAACTTATCCTTTCTCTTCCGTTCTTTAACAGACTTAGGGAGTTTTTTATGTAGGATAGTCTTCTCAGAAGCCCCTGTTCGAGGAGCTATCATTGATTCAACTTCTGGTAGTATATCACCACCTCCCGGGGCAGCCGCAACATCCTTGGATAGTTCCGATCCTCCACAACCTTGACCCAGGTCATAGCCATGGAGAGCCTCCGATCCAACCACCGAAAATGAGCCCAATCCATTAACCACACGCTGAAATTCTGAAGATAAAGGAAAATTAGTGTAAAACCCATGTTGAGGTTGTAGATTTCGACCCAGAATACCAGCTAGATCAGGCCTGTCAGAATCCAAACCTTCAAAGGGCCTAAAAGTCACCTCTAAACCCTCCAGCCCCAGAGAAGCAACCGGAGAAAAACCCTTGGCAGAAGTAGGACGCATAATAAAATGCCCATCCAAACCCATCTCACCCACGGGCCCAGAAAGAATCTCTGGCCCCCTTCCTGACATATCAGGTCCAGATAAAGCTCCCGACCAAACCATCTCAGCATTTACAACTCCACCCACAAAAATATTTCCTTCGCTAATCCCATCTGAGGTGTAATCCACCTCTTCCTCCATACCACCCTAGATGGCCCCTCAAAAATGCCAGATCACCCAGCACCAATCAATTAAAATCTCCTCTGGCAGGACAAAAATTCCACCAACAAAAACCCCACCATAATCACCACACAACACCGCCAGAAACTACCCAGGAAGCAGCTGTAGCTCACCCTCACCAGGCTGACCAAACAAAACACCCATGATCTATGCACAAAAATAAGATTGTCTTAGAATCAAACGATCAACGCGTCCATGCACTGATACAGGCCGTAAATCCACACACCAAGCCCAAACTGGGCGCTCTAGAGCCGATAACAAACAACAAATAATTCTAATCTTTCTTGGATCGAAGACTCCCAAATCCAAATTCAAAGAACCAAGAAAAATAATTGCACCCAGATAAAAAAACCTCCACCGATTCAAGTCAGCTAGAGATAAAATCGACCTAGCATGAAATCAACGCCTGAACAACAGAACAACCAAACTGAATGCACTACTACCGTTCCTCTGAGCAATCAATTCTTCGTTTTCCTATTGTTATCATGTAATCTCCAACATAATTAGATTGGGAAAATGTTTCCTTAAAAGTAACAATGAGCCCACCCCATATTATTTATATTATTAAAAATACTTAAAATCATTTTACCGCTCAACACCAATATGTCTATACCAATGGTGGTTATACACGACCATTTTGCTTCACTTGAATTTCAACATAACCTATAGAACACGAATGCTTTCACAGACCAAAAGGATATACCCAAGATAATGGTGGATGCCCTATTGCAGATCATCGTTGAGGGTTTTTATGCAATGAAGTGAAAGCTTCATTCAGTTTCTGGCTTATTGAGGGAAATGGCGTCAGTGCGGATAAGAGGAGTTGAGAATGGATTAGAGAATTTACAAGCCAGGGAAAGAACTTGGTCGGGGTCATGGCTACCGAGAATGGATCCCTTGCCCCATTATACGAATCACAACCCTACCCTACGATGTTGAAGAAATAGGCTAAGAGGACCGGATTTAAAAGTAATCTATTTGGATCTGAGAGACGCTATGTCCCCCCGATAAAAAATATAACATGCAGGTAGCTCCCCAGCCAATAAATACCCCCATAAATTGTTGCAAAGTTGGGAAAGGCAACAGGGTAAAGGAAAGGAAAAGCACCAACTAAAACATATAAATATAGAGCAGTTAAACTTAGAGGTGAGTAATTGACAAGGTGGGCTCGAGACCATGTAGACCATGACAAACTTAAGACATGAGGAGATTCATCGGCCAAGATGACAAGTCAAATATATGGTAGGTTCAATTTAGCTCAAATTATCTGTTATGGGGGTACAACTAACTCCCGAGAAGAGATGAGTTGTCTCTTTCCTCTTTTACTTCTGCTAGATCAACAAGTGAACTGTCTATGCTCGTTCCTCTGCTTATGACTAAACTCAGTCAATTTATGGAACTGGGTGAAGTTAGCTATTTGTCTATTGGGACATATACTTTGTGATACTATGATCTATTGGGATATTTAATTCACTGCTAAATATTTCAAAATAGCACAAATGAAAACTAATACCATTTTTAAGCAATTGCATGTGACTAAACATATCAAGATGAGAAGTCAAATAGCATTATTAAGCGTATTCCCCTACACAAAAAATAAAAATATCTCCATGAATGTAGACTTTATGTTGTTGTCAAAAACAAAATGAGCAAGACTTGTAATGTCCATTAACATCACAACAGATTCTACTTGTAACATTAATAAACTTTAATATACAAATAATGCATTCTCCTTAATGGTTACAATGCATATAATAAATCCATAAAAAACAATCAAGATCCATACCAAATCCAATGTTAAGAGTCAATATTACTTCCCTTAGGAATGGAAATTCATAGAAGTTAAAAAACACGATTAAGTTTTTAATTAAGGTTAACTAATTACAAAAAATATTTCAAATGCAGAAGTAGAGTCATCCTTTTGTCAATAAATAATTTAGCATAGCATCATATTCACCTACCATTAAGCCAAAAGGGGCCCTCGACTTGTTTAAATATTTTATTTAACAACTAACCAGTCATATTGTCATATCTCTGTATGAAGGATTAATGTAACCTTGTGTTTCTCTTATTAACACTTCTCATCTTATTCATATTATTTTTTCTTTTCTTTTCATTTTCAGTGGAAAGAGATCAATGCTTTCTTCCTAATGTCGTTATTTAGGAAAAGAAGTGGGGCCTGACCCCTGTCATTTCCATGTCATTGAATTTAGTCCTTGGGTTTGTTGAGTGGTTCATGAGATTCTGGAGTTTTTGAGTGAGGTTAGACTCCATTTTCCATAGTTTCGTTCCTCTTGAGCCGAGAGCCTTTGACCTAGGGTTTCTCCATCCTGGTTCTTGTGCGGGAGTCATGAAGGAAAAATTATCGGGAAGGGGGTTCATTCACTTTGGTTCTAAGATGAGAGTGAAAACAACTTATTAGAGAGGGTTGATCGTGTTGTCTCACCCTGTATCATTTTTACTTGCTAATATGGTTCATGGATTTAGTTCAGTGCTTCGTTTCGAGGTTCGAATGATGGCTTCTTTATAGGTAACATTTTATTCATTTATTTTTAACTTAGTAAGACACGCATGGGATGATGGTCAACCCTTGCTTGATATTTTATCTTATGCATTTATTTCTCCTGAAGATCATTTTGAATTATATACTAAAATTATTCTCTTTCTATTAATTGCAAGAGTTTGAGTGGCGTTATTCGATGGTGACTACTTCAGATTGAGCATAGGGCGCTATTACTTATGGTATGATTTCATACCACCCAAGCTGTGGGATGTTATTGTTTAGAAGGTTTACATTGCTCTGGATGAGCATGCCATTTTTCTTGCTGTTTAGCTACTTCCTTATTAACTAAAGGAGGGCTTGTGAATCCTTTTTTTAAATGATCATTGTTTTGTTTGCTCTGTCTCCTTTTACTTAAAATACGATGGTCTAGTTGAAAGGTTGCATTTGCCGACAGAGGAACCTTAACATAAATATAGGCACTTAATCATTCAATAAATGAATAATTTATAGTGTTCCCCAAGTTTTCGGGATGTGGGACATTCGGGACGTGTGGAGACCAAACCAAATTTTAGCGAAATTTGGGGGTGGGGGGTGTCCAAGTCTTAATAAAAAATAATATTATAAATTATTAAATCCTAGCAATAACAGTTCAATGATTCATCCCATGTAAAATACTAAAAGGAGGGCCGTCTGGGAGCCCCCTAGTTTCAGGAGGGGGTGTGGGGGCGTCTGGGAGCCCCCAGTTTCAGGAGGGGGCATGTAGGATCCCCCCTTCATTGGAACACGCTGCAGAACAGGGGGATGTGCCCCCTTGTGTGTTTCCAAGAGTTTCCTAATTTTGGGGACGCTGGGAAACATTTCCCCAGGATCCTCTGAGCCCTCGAGGCATAGGGAGCAAGGGAGGCGCACCCCCGACCCTAAGGGGCAAGTCCCCGTGTAACAATGATAATTTACTATGTCATGATTTCTTCACTTTACTTAAAGAGTTTTCTATTTTTTTATAATTTTTTTTACCAGGCTACAATGCCCCTAGAAAAATCCTAGGTACTCATTTGGGGGATGGTGTCCATCTTACGGGAATATAACCTAGGTGGGGATGATAATAACCCAACCCACAACAACTTCCACTTGGGACAGAACCAACTAACAAAAATGTTCTCTACTTATGTCTTTTACTATGAATTTTCTTTACCCAAAACAAATTTCTTCATACTTGATATTTCCATTGAGAAATTAGAGTATAGATTGTTCCAGCTTTTCTGGCACTTTTAACATATACCTATACTTAAAGAAAACATAGTCTATGAACCTGATCTATGACCATTTTTCAAATCCTAAGGAGTACATTATAACCATTATATATAATAGTTGCGGCTACCCAAATATCATTAAAATACAATGTATTCTCTATCATGAATCATGATTGTTCCACTAGCGTAATTCTTTCCATTTTATTTTCGTAAATCTAAAAAAATATAGTTTTATCTTGGTATCTTATTTACTAACTATTTAGTTGTTAACTCTTGGCTCAGTTACAGTTTTCCTCACTCAACCCCTCCTATGTGAGGTCTAAGAACTGTTTTTGTCCCTATACTACTATGAAATTTTTTATTGCTTCATACTATGTGATCCAAGGGCATCATTTAAATAAATTTTTTATGGACTTTTAGAAAGTCAAGTAGTTGAGTTTGATTGTAGTAGGGGCTAGTTTTCTGAGAATTAGTGGTGAGTGTTTGTTTTAATAATGGTTGTTATACAAAATTTGTTCTTAGAGCGTTGAAGAATCCAAATGTAACTTCTCTCGCTAAAAATAGATTCGAGATTTATGAGTTTAGTTTCAGATCCTATTTATTTGGATCTAGATAGGATTATTGGGTTTTTTTGTGTAAGTGTGTAATCTAGGTTTGTTTTATTGTAGGAATTAAAAAAAACAGAGTATTCATTCTCTGTGGTTTTTGCCAAGAAATTATCCAATTTTCTGTAGATAACCATTTATTTTGTATGTTGTAATAACCTCCTTAGAGTGCGTGTCTATGCTTTGAAAACGAATTCTATTGAGATCCTAGATTGATTAATCATTGCAATGATCAATCAAAACCCGTGCATATGATATACATTGTGCATGTTTGGCTAGGAGTTATGAACTAAATATCCACGTTCTATTCAGGATCGAATACCATAAATCTTTGTAAAGAAACAATACAAAGTAGTGAACCGTTCATTCCTTGCAGATCGACGATTACTTTCCATTTCTCATGTGTCTAATGGTTGAACATGACCAATACTCTATGTGATGCAAAATCCAAATAAAAGTTGACATTTGAATGTATTCATGAACACCGTTGATGGAATTGAAGGGCGAAGATTCATTTCTTATTGGTGAAGGGTGGTATTGGAAGCCACTCTTGAGGGATGAAAAATAGTATTGCACAACTCTTTATAAAGAATTGGAGTACTATTTTGCATAGGTTTAGCCTAATGTTATAATTGACATGAGACTTCAGATTTGGTAGATTTCTAAATTTGGAAGAGGTTGGAGATTGGAGGGAAAAATGAAGGATATGGATGAAAAAGTAGGTGATCCCTCTGTCACTATGATTGATATGGAAAAAAAATCAGTGTTTTCAAATACCCTTGTGTTTGTTAAAGAAGAATTATGTGTCCTAATAATGTCCTGATTAAGCAGATCTAACCTTTGTTGACAAGGGAGGTAATTATTGTCCAAATGCATTTGCCAAAGCAATGAAGAAAGTTGAAATTGGTGAAGTTATTAATCGCAGGCTTCGTTATGGGGATTTTTTTTATCAACCATCCTCCAAGTATCCACAAACATTTAGTGTAGACATTAAAAGCATACATACATTTGGGCTCTATAGTGATTATTAGCCCTCTTATATGTGGGCCACTTGGTGTAGATTTTGAGGGGGATTGCATTCATTTTATTATCCACAATATTTAGATTCCCAACTTGAGCTTTCTCAATTGTTATGTGTTAATCAATAAATGTTCACTTCTCATTGCGGAGAAGAAAACCTAGCAGTGAGTGTTGGTACTGCTCTTGTTGCCAAGCTTCTATTTGGAAAATTCATGCTAGACAAAACCACACTAAATCAACTATCAATGTGAACTTATGGAGCTTTTCCTGAACGAACAGTTATTAAAGTGCATGATGGAGGGCCATTTTGGATTTCTATCCAGGTTCTTTAGATGCATTTACCTTTAGAATTAAACTACAAGGAGAATAGACTTTTCATAAGAAATAGTGAAATATTATTATTTAATGGCAATAAAATGTAGTTTCACACTTCTCTGATTGAAAATTTTCAATACAATTGTTAAATTGAAAGGTCCTGAAAGTAAAAGGAAAGGTCTTCTCAACACCCCAGTTTATTTTCCATGGTTTATGCTTGCCCATTTTTCCATTCTCTATACTGAAATTCCCTGTTTTTTTTCCTTTCTTGTACTTTTCCTAGTTTCCTTCCCTGCCACCCACAGTGCTTTCTAGTTCACTGTTTAAAGCATTATCAAACCATCCTTGTTTATGGCAAATCTGTTAAATTCCAATTAGCTGAGCTATGATTATCCTTCATAAACGGTGAATCAATATTGCAGTAAAATTTAAGTTGGTTATAAACTAACAGAGGACTAGACCAGAATTGTAAGTAAAATTTCCATTGGAATATGTGATATGCTAAATGTAATAAATTGCAAATTTTGTCAGTATTAAAGAGATTCAAAGCTATATGTGGTAATATCCCTTTGTATGAAACTTTGTAAGGAAATAATTTAGTTCAAACCAAGAATCCTTTGTTTAAAATATGAATAGTTGTTAGAGTCTCTAGTTCCCAGCAAACTTCTGTCGGCCCAATGAATATAAGGTCGGCCCAAGAGAGAATGTTCAGGTCGTCCCATATAAGACACATTAAACTTATATAAATAAGGGTGAGGGCACCTCATTTAGAGCTATCACTGAGGGGAAGATAGCAAATCTGAAATCGCTGAAGAAACCCCAGCGAAGGAGCATAATAAGGATGAAAACTGAAGGTGAAATCAAGTATAAAAGTGCAGATCGAAGGTGCAGTCCTGGACATAATTTTTTTAGGGAAAATTGAGCCAATTCCTTGACAAAATATGAAGTGGTTTAAGGACCAGATTCAGGACTGTCTTAACATGTTTTTTTTAAGAACTGTGTGACCTTCGCTAAGGGCTTGTTTGACACATGTTTGAGGGCTTATTTAAGGTATGAAATGACAGAGTGCAAGGACTGCATACTCCTGACTACGAAGATGATTGAGAACTAAATTAGATAATTATTGATTGGGACTTTGATAAGCTGAAGTAAAGCATTCATAGTAACTCGTATAAGGTTTGTCACTTAGACCTACTTCATTTAGCATTTTGAGGACTGTGTTTTCAGGTTACATAGCTGCCTTCTATGGATATTAGCTGACTGGGTTTTAGGTCTACATTGTGATTCATAAATGCTAAGGATCATACCTTGTCAGATTGTGATAAGTTCGAAGTTTGACAGTCCAGACTGAGGTTGATAAGGACATATGGTTTGGTAGTTGTAAGAGAGATTGTTGGCTACCTTGATTTGAAGACTTGTTGATTGGGTTTGAGGGATACAATGCAAGCTCTGTTATTAGACAAGAATTGATTGTTGTAGCTGGTCATTTATTAAGCCCCTCAACAATAAAAGAAAAGGCACCAAAAGTGAGACTACTTTGTGCAAGGGCTTGTGGTGACCTTGCAGCACAAGAAAACCCATGCAAAGAGAGATATTTCAAAATTCAGATTAAGCCATAAAAAGTAAATGATAATGAGTTAGTTCAACCCACAATTCTGTATGAATACTTGGCATACTCAGAGCAAGGCCAGTAACACAACCCGCAACACCTGCATTAATGACTACATAACGAACCAATCTTTTAGTTTAGAAGCCAATCCTGGATAAAAGGATCTTTCAAGGAAATATAGATCATGAATCGAGAGAGAACGGATAGAAAGAAAACCACTAGCATAGATATCAGATACACGAATGGAAATAATATTGATAAAAAAGGAAACTAATGATACTTTGTCCTTTGCCATGAATATAAGAAAAACGCTCCATTGAAGAAAGAACATAACAAAATCCAGAGATGCAAGAGAATAAAATATGGTCATACCATCATCTTTCCCACGTAACTTCTTCAGGTAGCATACAACAAGACTGTGAACTCCAGATGGAATGGAAAAAGTCTACACTCATGAGGAAATATTGTGGTTAATAAGAAAACTTGTGCAAAATACCCTGATAACAATATAATGATATCTTTGTCATGGTAGAAAATAAGTACAACAAGGTAATCACAACACGATATTCCTTGACATATTACATGCCTTTTCCACAGATTATGGGATCAATGGGATCAACCATTCCAGTAAACACTTAAGTTGGGAGAAACCTATATAAGTAGATTAAAATCCAAAGATAAACAAAAACCCCGGGCCTCACCTTTGCAGAGGAACCTCCCTCTCCAATCGATCCTTTGAAACCTTTCCTTTTGACAAGCCTTGAACCTAGACTAATAAAATACTTAAATCTTAAGAACGGAGTCCATATTTAAACCAGAAAAAGTTTTATATTAGTATAGTCTGCACTATGACTTGCATCTTATCACTACTCCATGTAATATACCAATCAAAGTAAAGCTTAAAGAAACCTGTTGACCACACATCACCAAACACATTCAATATGAAAAGTGGGTCCATGAGTAAGAAATGCAAAATGGAAGAGTAAATATAAGGCATTTACGTTCTTCATCTATGATGTAGGATAGTAACAATATTAAAGAAAGATAATACTATAATACAGAAAGAAGGCCCTATATAACAACAAAATATAAAGGGGTTGGATGGATTTGTAGTGTCCACATCTCAAGGAATCATATAAAGGGAGTAGTCAGAAGTACATACCATGCATGATCCACATCACAAATGCCAATGTAATATAGCCAGTAGTAGAAATCATCATGTCCTTTTTATCACATTATTGAATCACCCTTGCAATGCCCAATGTAAAATGACTAAAGGTGTTAGAAACTAATTTCCATTTCTTAGACAAATTACCACATCAATATCTAAGGTGTTAGGAACTAATTTCCATCGAGTAGATCTAGTGCATGTAATCTTGACGCAATAACTAATCTAATGCATGCGATCTTTTGATGAAATAAGGCATGCACACAACTTGCATGAACTGCACTTAGTTGGGATAAGATTATATACATGCAAACTAGTTAGAAGCTAAGTCACCTGACACAAGAACACAAGACATGGAAGACATGGAATACGAGTGTCTGACATGGATATGGTGATTTGACAATCATATGACAACTCGAAGAATCCTTGTCAAAGGTACTGGGTTGTTAAAGAACTGTTTGGAGTACTTTTGAATGGATAATCAGAGGTACATGACTGTACTAAGACCATGTATGAAGGTCAGAGTCTATACCCCATTACTCTCAGCTATGTGCATTTAGAAATATTCTCTAGAATGTGACCTGTCAAGCTGTTACACCCTACTCTGAGAACTTTCAACTTCTTCAAAAGCCTAATTTATGGAGGGATGGTTCCGGAAAGGTCATTGGAATATAACAATAGCTCTGATAAATTAGAGAGATTTCCAAGTGAAGGAGGAATTGTACCATTGAGACAATTCTCAAATAGAGAGAGGATTTCAAGGTTGTGAATATTGTTGCCCAGTTGAGGAGGTATGGGGCCTGTTATATTATTAGATGGCAGGTCTAAAACTCAGAGATATTGGATGTTAGCCAATGCAGGGGATATGATACTAGACAATTTTGATCTTGACAAGCTTAGACCCACCACTCCAAATCCATCTGGACCAGTTGGCAAAATCCCTTGAATATTTAATGTTCCCGTAGACAACCAACCCTGTGACCAGGCATTCCTTTGCTCCTGAGATGCATCCTCCCATAGAGGAGAAATACCAACTTCATGCAACTTTAACAATAAATCCTGAGATAATTTATAGTTACCTTTAGCCCCAATCCATGGATCTTCTTCTATCTGAACCATTCTTTTATTACTAATTTGCCAATATCTTCTTCTATCTTCACCATCCGACCTCTTTGGATGTATTGTTTCGAGGAGACTCACAAATTATTTACAAGGATTTTTCTAATAATGTTTCATAAACCATTCCAAGCATTGTGACCTTGATTTTTCCGGTTTTACTTTTATTTTTCCAGGAGGTGCCATGATACCAAAGATTAACATGATGTTTCAAAATTAATGTTAAACAGTTAAACTATGTTGAAATTGGTCCATGCTAGTGTTGTTAACCTTTTGTTTTACCTAAACATAATTAATAAGTAAACAATTATTTTTTATTGGATTGATAGGTATTTACTAGCAGAACATGTTGGACCATGTCACCCACGAATTTCGTTCTCTGCTCACACAGACTTAAATGTCAAATTCTAGAGTCACCGAAGCAGGTACACAGACTTGCTGCAGTCATTCATGTTTTTATGGAAGCTTAGAAATGCGTTGTTTTCTCTTTCAATAGTTACTATGTCTTCTTGGAAATAACGTAGGGAACTTGATATTTGAAGTATAAAAAACATAGTAGTTCTTCCCAATGTTATTTTAGGTTATAGAATAATATGATAATGACATAAATTATAATGGGTAGTGACAAGCCTCCATAATTGCATTATATCCAGTCTCAAAACAAATGTCACGAAGGCAATAGAAATTCTCATTCTGCGTCTAAATTTAGCTTTTAAGTGAATGATTTGTATAATGTAAATGTTTTTCAATAACTGTTGTTGCATATTGCTATACTATTTGCACTTTCAACTGTTCCTTGGTTCTAATGTTTTATTTATGCAGGGATTACACAAATCCAAATTTGCCTGTTGCTCCTTATACTATAGATGGAACTATTCAGGTAAAAGAAGTATGCTATGATAGTGTTTCATGTAGATAAAATTGTTATATCAATGTCTTCTGATTCTTGGGTTCATTGCAGTTTAGAATTGGGCCTGATGAACAAAGAAGAGAGCCAGAGAGTAATGTTCTTCTTGCATCTATTGAAAACATGCAATATGTTGTGACTGTTGATGTTTTGCATACAGTATGTTGAAAAAATCTCAATTATGTTTTAAGTGCACAAGTTTCTTTAAGTTTTAGTTCCATTTACAATAAGTAGTTTGTTTCTTCTCCTTGAAACAACAGGTATTCTCAGCATTTGGTATAGTTCAGAAAATTGCAATGTTTGAGAAGAATGCAGGATGGTAGGCTTTGATTCAGTATGCGTGTATTCTTATAAATTGAGTCATTGAATATCTTGAATCTTCTGCTTTCGCAATGAAACTTAATTGATAACGAGGGATATGTATTATTGTTTTTTCGGTACTCTGTTTCATTTAAGTTAATTTTGTTAGAAAAATGGCATTGTATACCAGGACTTAATTTTGTACAATTTGTTTGTTGTTTTAATGGTCAAGGTTTTCAAGGAAATATACTGTTGCAAAACCCTTTGATATTGCCTGATTTTTTTCTTTCGATTTTCAAGCTTTTCAGGGTTGAGTTTATACTTGTTGAGTTCCGCTGATTTATTTTCTAACTATTTTTCTTGGTTTTTCCATTTTCTTGAGTTGATGACCCCCATCGATCTTTTGTTGTTGCCTAGTTTTGCAATACTATTATAAATATTGTCTATCAGTTTTGAAACAAACTTGATCAATTTGGGTGATTAGATACATGGCAATTTAGTCTCTGCTCTTCCCTTATTTTCCATTTAACTTTTGCTTGCTTGATAGACTATTTGAATTTACCTTGCTCAGATATACCTACTGCAGTAATTTCCAAAAAAGCATTAGAAGGAAATTCTATATATGATGGAGGCTATTGCAAACTCCACCTTTCTTATTCACGCCACATGGACCTCAATGTTAAGGTAATAGTCTTACCTCAATTTTTTGGAGGCATGGTTATCATTATGAAATATAGTGAATTTTATTTTTCCTATGATTCTTATTAGTCCCATATGACCCTGTACATAGGTTAATATTGGTCAGAGCAGAGACTACACACTTCCAAAAGTAGGCATTGTACAAAATATACCGTCGGGTCTTGGACATCAACCCTCTAGTTTGCCTGCTGGAGTTGGTAGACACACTATATTTCTAGGATTGTTATGTTTTCATTGAATTATGTGGGTCAATTGTTAGTAGTTTAGCTTGAATTGGAGTGATTTTAATCTCATCTTGACTAGTGTTCTCTGACATAGTTTGCTGTTATATCAGTTATTCTTTCCGTACGAGTACTTTGCTAAGCTTTTCAATTGGGACAATCTAGAATTTCCACCCCGTGGATTGATAAATTGTGGAAACAGGTAATCTTAGCCTACACCTGTGGATTGATAAACTAGTGTAATTGTGGATTGATAAATTGTTTTACAAATAATACAAACAATAAATTTTTAGAAGAAAAACACACCAAAATCAAAATTTGAGGTTTACAATCTGTTGCATCAAATTTGTTCTAGAAATTATAATTAGTGTATATTTGATGCATATTAAATAACCTTCAACATGGTCAATGAATGGTTAATGTTAGAGTTCGATCAATAATTGTAATATGCATTGTATGCCTAATATCTGAGTTTGATCAAACACTGTAATATGCAGATCATAGAAAGTGAATGTACCCAGAACAAAGACTAACATCATGTTTCAAGGCCAAAGATTTCTCCCCACCTCCATAGTTTGAAACGATACATCCAATTCCTGTTAGATTAATAAAGAGGATTTGTCGCTACAATATTCACTCAATTCCACCAAGGAATTAGATCCAAGTGGTGGTGGTGATAAGGAAAAAGAGTAAACAACCAAATCTTTGGGTGAAGAGTCCCTTTTTTTTTTTCAATCCGGCAGCAAAGCAACACCATATAATGATGGATCCATGTGCACATTTACAAGACAAACGATAGAAAGTCACTGAAGCTACTCCATAATCATCTTTATCAACAAAAGAAGCAGGTGGATAGATATGACTAAGTTATAAAAATCCCTAGGGCTACCAGTTGTGAGAAATAGCATGCATATAATTAATGTTTATATAATAAGTTGACTTCCCTTGACATAAGTAAACTTCCCTTTTTGGGTTTCTATTGTGCACGCCAAGTTATGACAGATGCTTCAACTAGGATTTCTTTGCTTACAGGTCTCACAATTGATCTTATAGGTCTAGCCTTTACTCTTTTGTTGCTTTAAAATCTATCAAATATCATCACTGCATATCAAACCTTTTATATCAGAAAGGTATTTCAACTATGAAATTTGATCCTATATCCCATAGAATAAAGACAACCACCTTGTTCAGAGTGATATGAAGAAGTGCAAGGCAACATCAGTTGTTGACAGTGAAAGATGCCCACAGATTGTTGATATTAGGAGACTTTTGCCATGCCTTTAGGTCAAATTTTTGCCATCCTAGGATGGAGGGTCTTTTACAATAATATGTTTTAGGTGCTTCTATTAGAACATGTGCATACTCTTGAAATTCCAGTATTGATTTCTTATCCATATAATGAAATGAATCTTTGCTTTGATATGTGATGATGACCACAAATTTTTTGGCATTTGCAAGCTCTTCAAAGTTTAAACTCATAGATCCAGTGAAAATGAAGTAGACGTCCTAATGCCTATTTTACTAGGCAGACCTTGAAATTGAAACATGCAATGAGGGGTAACATAGTGCATATGTGTCACTTTTGTGGACATTTGAAAGAGAAGTTTCTTATAGTTAGGGTACCATTTCTTAAGTCTTTCTAATAGAACAATATTCAAATCATGGTTTCTATTGTATACGAGGCAACATCAAATAGAAATTAAACTAACTATATATGACTAACTGTGTTGACATTAAATGATCTTGTTATAGTTGCATCAAATGTTGAATTCAGGGAAGCATTACTAATCTCAGATTGATTAGTGCCATTTATTTTATGGATGGCATATTTATGTGTATTTTGTGTACTCAAAGTGGTTAATAAGTGATAACATGTGTTTTCATCTTCTCAGCTAATTAAAGAAAGTGGATTTTCTACAAATGCAATGCAAACCTTCAAAGCTCTTGCGGTATCTAGACATGAACTTGTTTGGATGTATGAAGTATGCACGCTTGTTGTTTGGAGGTATGAATAATTCCTCCTCCCCCCTTACAGTTGTAAGTTATCCTCTAATGCCCATGATCCTTATGTAACCACTCAATTTCTTCCTCCACACACACACATATATATATATATATCCAAACCATTACACACCAAATATACAAAGTTTGATCATGTATATATCATGATCATATAAGGGTGATCATAATAAAATCACACAAGTTCGATACATATTTGAAACAAAATGTGTAAAAATCAAGGTCCTAAATTGCCTCCAATATCCAAATAACATCTACAACAAATAACTACACATCAAAAAAATCCTCCCCTATAATGGGATCCTCATCATTAGTAGCCTCGTATGCATCATCATCTAGCCTCTACTTGAATCCTCAAGCGAAATCAATGCTAGTGCTTGGTGCTAGTCTTGATCTTTTATCAAGTCAACAACCTCCAGCTTTGGTAAAATAGGCTAACCACATTTAAAATGAGGCAGAAAGCTTAAGTTGCATGATACCCCTAAAATTGCATGTGCTTTTTGAGAGTTCCTTTCCAATGGTATCTTAATATCAATGGTAGTTATTTTGTTCTTCTAGGTGGATTCACTAATTTGTCTTCATGATGATAAGCGTGACAATTCTAGAGCATTTCTTATATTTTCTTGGTTGTTTCAACACTTCTACAACATATCTGAGTCTATGTTAGGAGGTAAATTTTAGCTCATTTTTACTAGTTTATATCTGCAAAAGGTATGTCCTCAAGGATGAAAAAGAGTAAGGAAAGTAATCTACATAACCCATACTATGGATGACACGTCACAACAGAAGAAATGTTGCTTCAAATCTACTATGATTCTCTGTAAATTTAGGGTTATATTAAGTTTAATGTTGAGCAAGGTCCAACACTGGAGGGACATGGTATTTTCTAAAAATGGTAGCGGGGAGAGCAGGGAAAATATGTTTTAAAGTTACATTTAAGAATTCACAAGGACATACAAGCACAGTTTCAATGTCAATGTATAATGATCCAATACCAACAAGATCAGTTGGTTTAACAATTGGAGGATCAATTGTTAAACAAACTAGCAGGAAGGTGCAAAACATTGTGTGCAAGTTCAACGTTTGGGAAAGAAGGTGATTAATAACATAAAATTTAAATCAAAGATTTAGGATTTGTGAAACAAACGACTTGAGAATATTTTAATAGCTTGTGTATTTGCTTCTTAGTTCAATTCTTATTATATATCTTCTGAATATTTTCTACAGTCACCCCTGTAATTCCTTGGCCAATTGGAGGAACCTAATATTCTTGTGGGTTGTAGCTACCAGTATAGAACTAGATGAACATAACATCTAGATTTCCATAGCCAAGTATGGATATGGTATTTAACACTTACTCAGGTCAAGCTGCAGGGTTGACAGGAAGCTTGGTTGCAGGTGTTGTATATTTCTCCTAGACTATACAAATTTTCCAACAAACTCTTCATTTTCGTATGTTGGACTAAAAGTATAAAATTGCTTCTCTGTGAATGTAGCACCTAAGAAGGAGCTGCAAATTTCCTCAGTCGCCTTCCACAATCGGCTACAACAGATTGGATACAGTGGTGGGAATTTGAAGACGCCAAATGGGGATGAATTCCATTGTTTACTATCAACTATCAACCACAATGATCTATAGGTCAGAATATTGTTGTATTTCCACTTGGTTGGAAACAAATTATTGTAGTTACAGTGTATCTACACTTTTGTGTGTTGTTGGAACTTGTTTAATATGTGAGATAGGAAAAATTGTACATAGATTTCAGGAATTAGTTTATCATAAATACTAGTTACTGGTAAGTTGTAATAGTAATAATTATGTAGTTTGTAAATTGCTATATATCATAAATTTGTTTCAATATCATCATTGTCAAGCAATAACAAATTCTTAAAGGGTGCTATCTCAATGGTAGAGAGCCTGCCTAATTATAGGCAAGAGGTTGGCGGTTCAATTCCTCCGTGCCCTATCATAAATTTGTGACTACAAAAATGACTAAATTCGCATATATATGACTATTAGTAGCTAATTTCCCATATCTTAGTCGTATTTAGCTTAGTCATTAATATGTTATCATCTAGTAGTTTATTTAGTCGTATATTTGGTCATTAATTGTTGCAATTAGTGACTAAATCAATGACTAAATCCGTCACTAAATCAATGACTAAATCATTGACTATCAATGACTAAATCATTGACTAATAAGTCAAGCTATTAATGACTAAGTGAAATACGACTAACTATAAGATAGTGGAAATTAGCTACTATTAGTCGTCGACTCAAAAATAGTCGTTTATAGCTTGATTTTAGTCATTAATTTCTCATTTTGTACTAGTTCCTTCTTGTCTTTGAAATAAGCAATGGAGCTAGAAATATATATTGAACAAGCCAAGTAACCAGAGGGAATAAAATTTTCAAAAATACAAAGATTTTGAGCTCTTCGTACTTCCCAGACCATGAATAAGGGAAGTTCTTTAAACTTTACTTTGTCACGGAACCAACTATAAAGACATGCTTGTAGATCATAATCATCCCAATTGTACTGAAAGTTCAAGGTTCTGCATAACTCTTCTCATATCCCCTTGATAAACCTGCAATTAACAAAAATATGAGAGATGGATTTCATCTCACTTTTGCATAGAACACACATACATGGACCTTTGAATCCCCTTTGTGTTAAGTTGTCCCAAGTAAGGATTTTGTCTTCAAAATACATCATAAAAAAATCATTTTATCTTTAAGGGAGTTTTCCACTTCCACAATGAATTAACACACCATTTAGGAGAAAATGACAAAGCCTAAGTTGAAATGGGATCATATGCCAACTTCGTAGAGACTGTCCCATTGGAAATTTTCCCATCCTATACAATCGTGTCTTCTTCATTCCTCAAAAATTATACCAACTCTATTGAGAAGTATAACATAGCTATCCCGTTCCGTTGCTAAAACGCCAGTCATATCAAGATCTCTTAAAGAAAGCCAATATGGGAAATCTTCTTCAAACTAATTTATTCTTTTAACCTGGGCAAGAAATTGAAATTTTTTACTATGCAACAATGATAACAAAGAATGAGATAAAGCATAATTACCCTCATCGCTTATAAAATGATCAATACCTATAACCATCTATGTGCCACAACCTGTCTTCCAGCTTTTTTTTTTACTTGGAACAGAGTAAACTTTAATAAGATTTATCCAATAATCAAAGCGTTAGATACATTCTTATTGGGCTTCTGGTTCCATTGAGTGACAATCCAACATTTAAGATACTTGGCTTTGAACACCATACTCCATAGTCCTTCCCCTGTAATACAACGCAATAGACTTTTCATACTCAGGGCCAAACTAAACCAACCCAAATGCTTTAAACCCCATCCTCCCATCTTTTTAGGGAGTGATAAGCTTTCCCGAGATGTAAGATGAAATTTTTTATATTTCAAATTGTCTATCCATAGGAATTTGGAACATTCATTGTCTATTTGCCACAATAATGGAGGAGGGAACCATCGAAAGAGACAACCAATATACCAGGATACTCTCAAGGATAGATTTCACCAATATAAGTCTTCCACCTAGGGAAAAATATCTGAAATCTCAATTACTAATCCTCCTTTCCACTTTCTTAATTAACCAACTCCAATCCTCCTTTCTATAATAGTTCGGTTTTAAGTAGAAGCCCAAGTATTTAAAACCGATATCCAGGTCTTCCATTTTATATGGGAAAATATGTTATATTTGTTCCCCGATTCCTGGATCAAAACTAAAATGAAGAAACATTTATTTTTGGGGAATGGCAACCATCCCCAAGGCTAAACAAAAAGAAAGGGTTAATTCCCAGAAGAAATCCCATTTGGCCGTGGATCCTTTACAAAAAAAGAACATCATTAACAAATAAGGGATGAGTAATAGATAAAGATTGAGATATTTTGATACCTTGAAATACCTTATCTTGTTTAGCTGATATGACAAGTCCGTTTAGTCCCTCAATGACAAGGAGAAACAAAAGCGGGGACAAAGGATACACAAAGGACAACCTTAATGAAGACCTTTGTTGGATTTTAAAAAACTTGTTGTAGAACCATTCACTAAGATCATAAAATTAGTTAACGTGATACAGGCCATGATCCAATTTGTGACCCCTACTAGAAGACCAATTTGAATCAGAACAAATTTCAAAAAAGACCAATCAACCTAATCGTAGGCTTTGATCAAATACATTTTAAGGATATAAGCTTACAATTTTTTTGATTTTAAAGTATGGATACATTCTTCTGTTACTCCCCCCACATCTAGAATCTATTTGTTGGATAATAAACAAAATGGTATAGGCTTAATCCTATTCAATATGACCTTTGTGATGACTTTATAAATCATATTACAATGATATGGGCCTGTAGTTATTTAAATATTTTAGTCTGTCCTTCTTAGGAATCAAAATAATGAAATTAGAGTTCATATGAATATGAACATACCCCTTTTGTCTTGATTCTTCCACTGCATTAACCAAATCCTGTCCAACCAAATAAAAAAAAATGAAGAAAGAAATCCATTGTCCAACCATTAGGACATGGGATTTTTGCCTTAGAAAAAATTTGTAAGACTAATTTTACCTCTTCCAAACCAACTTTAGGCCCAACCCTGAGCATTTCCAATTTAGAGAAGAATCTAGTTTAATGTTTTTAGACCGTCATCTGCTCATTTCAATTGAAAGAGTTATTTTGCTGGTAAATATCTTTGAAGTATTTAACCGACTCCTTTTCTATAGATCCTTGGTCATAAACTAAAGTACCCTCTTCCGATTTAACTTCCCAAATTGAATTGTTAAACCTTCTCTGATTGGCATAACTATGGAAGAATTTGGTATTGTTATCCCCTTGCAAGATCCAAATTGCTTTATTCTTACATCTCTAGGATTCTTCCTCTTGCCTTCATATCTTAGCCTTCCTGGATTCAAACTAACAAGCTTTCTTTAAATATTGCTAATTTCTAGTATACATTGTGTGAGAGAATTTTGAAACAAACGTTTATTTAATTTCCATATTATTTATTTTATTTTATTGTAGTTTTATAATTAAAATTTTATTTATTAAAATTTTAAAATTTTATTTACTTAAATTTTAAAATTCAAATTAAAATAAGTTTTTGACCAACAAGAATTTTAATTTTAATTCTAATTCTAAATTTGACAAATTTATTTTTCTTAACAATTATATTTTCTTAACAACTATATTTTAAGTATTTATAGATTTATTGGGCATGTCCTTTTCTATCTTATAGCTTTGGCAAGAACCTTGATGATGGGTGGAGGAACCACCTGAAATGTTCGTTTCAAAATTCTATGATGTATACCAGAAATTCGCAATATGTCTTCTCACTATGAAAACCTACATACTTTAAGCTTTCTTTATATTCAAAAGAGAAAAAATAGTCTTCCATCCCGTCCGTAACAATAGCCAACTCCCTTTCAATATGATATAAGTCTTTTCTATTTTCCTTCTTTTTTTTGTCCCAATTTGCCACATCCTTTTTTAGAAGAATCAATCGTTTGACAAGTTTGAGCATAGGTGGCATATTATTAGTCTGATCAAAATATAACCATTTGTTTCTAACTAAGTCACAGAAAGATTGTTCTTTGAGGCATGTATGATTGAACTTAAAAGGGAAGTGAATGTTGGATTCACCAAAATCCAACTATAAGACAACATCCTTATTGGCAAAAACACTTGATGCAATGGCCCACAATCTGAAACTTCTCATCATATTTTTGAAATTTTCAACCATAAAGAATCTATCAAGTCTCTTGGTTATCTCGGCCTTACCAACACAACCATTTGACCAAGTAGGACACATAACACTTGGTTCAACATCAAAGAGGTTTGCATCCTCAAATAAGTTCCTAAGATAATTTGGTAGAAGATCCAAAACTTTTCCAGATTTCCAAATTTTAGAAAAAGACAAGGTGAGATTGAAGTCCCCTCCCATAATCAAAGAAGAGTCCAACAACAACCCAACATTTGAAATCTAGTCCCAAAATGGTCTCCTCTAACCATAGGGCCCATACACATTAAGAATTCTAATCCTTTTATCCAAAGCTCTGATTTTACCTTCAATAATTATCCTTGCCATAGTGGAGTAAGGATTGAAGTTAACAAGCCTTAGATTCCAAGTAACTAATAATCTACTTGACATTCCCACGATATATATCCCATAACAATTCCAATTTGGACAAATTTTAAGGAAAAAATCATAGGCCTTGGTATAAGAGGCCATAATTTCTTGCAATAGAGTGACCTTAGGTTTAACCACCCCCAACATTCTTTTTAGGTCAGTTCTTTTAGGAGAGCTTCCAAGCCCTCTGATATTAAAGGTCAAAAGATTCATTATATAACCTGGTTCTGAGAGATCTTGCTCTAAGTGCCCCAACATCTTCAATAGACGAGTCAAAAGATAATCCTTTGGAAAACAAAGAAGTTACCTTCGAATTAACAAATTTTGGTTGAAGAACTGGACCTTATAGGTTGGTAACCTGAACCTTCCCCTCTTTTCCTTTTTTTCTTTCTAGTAGTTACATTGGAAAAACAAATAGAAGCAATTGGAATTGTGTCAAAATCCTCTCTAGCAATGCCTGAAAAAAAAACAATAAAGGTTTACCACAAAAAGAGGAAGGTAACTAGTTTTGTAAAGAATTGTGCAGTAGTTATGGATCAATTTGAAACTTTTGTAAAGCTTAATGTACTACCTCTGGGTTCTTATGACATACTAATCGGTATGGATTGGTTAGAGCAACATAGGGTGATCTTAAACTACTATCATAAAACCTTTACTTGTATAAATAATGATGGAAAATCAATAAGTGTAAAGGGAATCCGGCCTAGAAAAACAACTGTAAGGCAGATTTATGCTCTACAACTTAAGAGAGCTGTTAGGAAAGGTTATAAGGCTTATGCAGTAACAGTAACTAATGAGGGAAATCTAAATAATACAGATAAATTAAAATTGGAGGATATACTAGTTTTAAAAGAGTATGCAGATGTATTTCCGGAAGAAATTTCGGGACTGCCTCCGAAAAGGGAACTAGATTTTACCATTGAGCTGGTACCTGGTGCAGTACCTAGCTCAAAGGCCCCTTTTCGGATGAACATAATTTAACTTAATGAACTTAAGTCACAATTAAAAGAACTTATTGACAAGAAATATATTCGACCTAGTGTGTCTCCCTAGGGGGCACCTGTCATCTTCGTTAAGAAAAATGACGGAACTCTATGACTTTGCATAGATTACCGTCAGTTGAATAAGATGACCATTAAAAATAGATACCCCTCGCATAGATGATCTATTTGATCAACTACGTGGAGCCACTGTGTTTTCAAAAATTGATTTAAGGTCGTGATATCACCAAGTTAGAATTTAAGATGAGGACATCTTTAAAACAACTTTTAGGACTCGATATGGCCATTACGAGTTTGTCGTCATGCCATTCGGGCTAACTAATGCTCCAGCTGTTTTTATGTGTCTAATGAATAATATAATGCATAAATATTTGGATAAGTTTGTGGTAGTGTTTATCGATGACATCTTAATCTATTCAAAATCTAAAGAAGAATATAAGGAACATTTAAAAATTGTCTTGCAAGAGTTACGAGATCATCAACTCTTTGCAAAGTTTAGTAAATGTGACTTCTTTAAGGATAAAATCTAGTACTTAGGTCATGTTGTGACTAAGGAAGGAATTTTGGTGGATCCCGAAAAGATAAAGGTGATTGAAGATTGGTCAGTTCCTAAAGACGTAACTGATGTTCGATCCTTCATGGGAATTACCGATTATTACCGGAGGTTCATTGAAGGGTTTTCAAGAATCACAAATTCGATAACCTCCTTGCAAAAAAAGGGAAAGAAATTTGATTGGAATCAGAAGTGCGAGGAGAGCTTTAAAAAGTTAAAATTTTTATTAACCAGTGCACGTATTTTAAGAATAGCTGATCCAAATAAAGATTTTGTAGTCTGTACTGACGCCTGCAATGATGGTTTAGGCGGAGTATTGACTCAAGAAGGGCATGTTATTGCTTATGAGTCTAGGAAATTAAAAATTCATGAAAAGAATTATGCAACTTATGACTTGGAATTAGCTACTGTCATACGTGCTCTAAAGATGTGGTGTCATCATTTAATTGGAAGAAAATTTATTCTAATGAAAGAAAATAAAGGACTGAAATATCTGTTAGATCAACCTAACCTAAATGCTAGACAAGCTAGGTGGCTAGCTTTTCTAAGTGAGTATGATTTTGAAATTCAACACATTAAAGGGAAAGAAAATAAAGTTGCTGATGCATTAAGTAGAAATGCAAGGCTGAACTTTACAACAGTTATCAACACTTATACAACAGATTTGGAAGAACAACTTAAAGCAGGGTTAGAACAAGATGAAATTTACCAAAAATTACAAGTAAAAGCAAAAGAAAATCCAACAGAAAGTTTAAGTAAAGGGTACAGCTTGAATGAAAAAGGATTTTTACTGTATAAAGACAGAATGTATGTACCTAATGTACCTAAAGTTAAGCTATTAATTTTAGATGAAATCCATAAAACTCCATACTCAGGCCATCCAAGTTATCAGAAGACTATAACTATGTTAAGAAAAGAATATTTTTGGCCAAACATGAAGACTGAACTGGCAGAATATATCGCTAGGTGTTTTGAATGTCAACAAGTAAAAACTGAACATCAACACCTAGCTGGATGACTTCAGCCATTGCCCATTCCTAGCTGGAAATGGGAGATAATTAGTCTTGATTTTGTTACTGGACTGCCTAAAAATCAGAACTTAAATGATTCTATAATGGTAGTGGTCGATAAATTAAGTAAAGAAACCCATTTTATACCTGTAAAAACTACGTATAAGGATGCAAACATAGCTGATATCTTTTTAAAGCAAATTTTTCGACTGCATGGGATACCGAAAGTTATAAACTCAGATAGAGACCCTAAATTTACAGGTAACTTTTGGAAATCTCTGTTTAAAGGATTAAATACTACACTAAATTTTAGTACTTCTTTCCATCCTCAAACTGATGGACAGACTGAAAGAGTAAACCAAGTAATGGAAGATTTACTAAGAATGTATGTAAAGGATCAGCCAGGTAAATGGGAGGATTATTTGCATCTGATAGAATTTGCTTACAATAATAATTATCAAGCTTCAACCAGATTTAGTCCTTTCGAAATCTTGTATGGAAGGAAGTGTAACACTCCTATCTCTTGGAGTAATCCAGTGGACAGATTATTATTAGGTCCCAAATTATTGAAAGAAAAGGAAGAAATTGTAAAGCGGGTACAAGGTAATCTGAAAATTGCGCAAGATCGACAAAAGAGTCAAGCAGACCTTAAAAGATCTCCAAAAGAGTTTCAGGTAGGTGAACATGTGTTCATTAAGGTGAGACCCAAAAAGAGCTCTCCGAGGTTGGGTAGTTGTGCAAAAATAGCACCTCGTTACTGTGGTCCTTTTGAAATACTGTTCAGGATTGGACAGGTAGCCTATCAGTCAGCCTTACCACTGAATTTAAGAGTTCATAATGTTTTTTCACATTTCAGTATTAAAGAAATATGTGCATGATGTTACTCATGTTATTAACTAGAATGATGTACAAGTGGAACACGAAGGAGATTTTCTGGTGGAACCGGACTGTATCCTCGAGCGGAGGGAGATCACACTTCGGAACTGCACCATTGGTCAAGTGAAGGTGCAATGGAAGCACCTTAGTCCAGAAGAAGCCACCCAGGAATTGGAAAGTCGTATGCGGGATGCATATCCAATTCTGTTCCAAGGGAATTCTGAGGATGAGGAATAAATAACATCGAGGACGATGTTATAATTTAAGGGTGTGTGTATGTCACATGCCCCAATTTTGCAAAAACAATTTTATATTATTTGAGGAACAATATGTTAAATTTTATGCTAAGTTGTAATTGATGACCCAGTGGGGTCAAGGATATTTAATATAAATTCTGAGTATTTTATTTATAAATAAATAAATGAGGAGACAACATCTTAGGAGAGCTGTTAAAAGAGTGTTTATTGGTCAAATTGGTGACGAAGACTGGGTGGAGAGCAAACTGACATGTGGCAGCATCCTCAAACCACTTCCAACTGTTGTAGGTGGCAACCTCCCTACATTTGTGGTCATGATTCCCCAAGAAAGTGGAATCAGAGCAGGTGGCTCAATTAATGAAAACTGACCCAAAAGAACTAGCCATCTTTATAAAAATTCCCATTGAAGAGAGCCAAGGCTGCTCATTCTAGAAAAGTGATCATTCAGGGTGAATGGATGTACTTCAGAGAAATTCAATGGAAGGGAAATCTGGAAAGTGTTTGAGGGGATAACTACTGATTGATCTAGTTACAGCTTTTAAGCTGAAGATCATACTGCCAAGAGCAGAGTGTTTTACTGAGGTATTGAACTAGTTAGTTGACAGAGGGTTCTACTGTTTGCATTCTCCACCAGTTCTCAGCCAAGAAGACCAGGAATAGGCTTGGGGGTCCTTAGGAAGCATTGTTTGAGTGCTCTCCAGGATATTGGTAGGGAGGAACGACCTCCTAAAGCTGTTGTCGTCTTGTCCTCAACAGGTTCTATGTTATTTTATTTTACTGTTTTAGTTAAATAAATATTAGTTTAATTGCTATATGAATGTTAAAAGTTCAGATTTTGTGAAATGTTAGATTTAGTATTCTTATTAGATTGTTATAGAAATGAAATTGGTTTAGAGAATAGTGAAATAGAATGAAAATAAATTTCTAAACTGTGTTTTTCCACACCTAAAAACCATGTCGTACTTTAGCACAGTTAGAATGCTTTAAGTAGATGAAAGAATTCTTAAGAGAATGGAAATAGTAGATAGGATTTTGTATTTGTAGATAGCAGAGTAAAATTTATTTCAATGTTTAAAATATTATGAAAAACAGTGTTATGGTTTATTTGTGTTTACTGTTTTTACTTAGTATAACTAAAAAAAAATACAGGAAAAGAAACAGTAACTACACTAGAGTTACAGTAATAGTACATTGATACAATAACGGTTTATAGGAGTTAATAGCTAAGTATATAGACGAGTTATTAACCCAACAGTTTATCTTTTAAAACTATTAACAAAATCTTAAACTATTACTTAATAAAAACCAGATTATGGTTATATATATAAACCCTTATTTATGAAAAATAAACAGAGTTCAAGAGTTAACCTTCTATTCTTTACAGAGCTTTGAATAAATTCTAAGTTACAGAATAGTAAATAAAAACAAAGGTAAATGCAAACATTAAATAAAATAAAACTAAGAATTACATATTTAGAAACTATTTTATATTTAACAAACATGCTTATAACCTGTGCAAGAAAAACTTGAGGGTTGAAACCCTAACTTTTCATTTGTCCATTTATAAATTAATTTATACAAGTTTTAACCATTTACATTGATAACTGTGTAAAATTGAACAAGAAGACTATAATTGTGCATTACACTGATTACTGGCTTATCTCTAAAACTTTAGAAAATATTTATAAACCTTTTTAAATTAAATACTTCATTAACAAGATAATGAACAACATTGTACCTGTAATAGTGAAACAGAGGCAATAAGAAAACAATGCCCAAATAATACATTATTTAAAAATACATTTTACATAAGGGTTTCATTTCCATTAAACCTTAACTATTAGACGCGGGACTGATAATATGAAATTTATAAATTTACATTATGACTGTTTCACAGTCTTCATATTAACACTATTTACTTATAAAAGATATAATTAACAGCAAATTACTTCACTGACAGTGGAAGGAGAAAAACCTATGTTAAAGTTTTAACATTTAAAAGATTGATTTGAACAAATTGGAGAATCGAACAGAAGTCATTTTAAAACCATGAGTACAGGAAAACCCTCATATCTCAAAAATCAGAGTATGATATTATCAAGCCATAAGGCTGTAATCATTTTTTACAAAACAAAGAAACTATATACTAGTCACGACTTATAAGCCGGAGCTACCCAGCAACATGCAAGGGTTTTTACAACAAAACTAAGTAATAACATAAACTAAGAATCTAAACATTGGAGGAAACGAAGCCATGCTTCCCTTCAAACTGCAACTTCTCTCCATTAACCTCTGCAAGCAGGGAGATTCCACGACAAATCGGGGCTTACCGGTTATGGCCACGAAGTTCACCAACTCGAGAGAAGTTTCCTTCATACTTGAAGCCGCAATTGTAACCTACAAAAACAAGACCAATGCGATAATTAGAAGTTGTATCCCATGTATTAAAAACTGAATAAGTACTTAGTGAGGAGATAAGAGTAGGGTAATACTTTTACCTGCGAATAAGGAGTCTGGAGCAGAGGAGGAGACTTAACCAGTTCGAGGAACAACACCTTGAAGAAACAAAACCCTCAAGCTAACCTGTGATAGAGGCAGCGAGGTTCACATTCCAGACTTTCACTGATAATGGAGCAAGTTACAACCAAAGGCAAGGGTAATGCTTTGGCCAGAACTATAAACTACTGACAGAGTAAAACCCACTCTCACAGCGTTACAATACTTTCAGAAAGAAACCAAGATACAAACTATGAAACCCACAACTCTTGCACAAATGTTACAGCACTATACTACACCCCAAATGGAGCTGTCAAACGTGAACCAGCGAGCCTCTCATGGCCGTGAAGAAACCCAAACAACGTAGAGCCAAACCCTCGAAGGAGAATGAAGAAGATAGGGTTTCTTTGTGAGCTTTAAAATTGATCAAGGCATGGTGGAGACTCATCCACGTGCCCATCAAGATTTTTAATCAGAAGTGGGTTAATTCATATAGTCAACCTGCACTGTCGGGTGAACACAAAAGTTATTGCCAATGATTTATATCATACCATGATGATAATGTTTGTTTTAAAGTCAATTCATATCATTGCTTTGGTAAACAATACAATCAAGCAATAGTAAAAGCATTTGTATGTATCGTTAACTTTTGCATTTTGAAAACCTTGAAATCAATCTTTTGTAAAAACATTTATATGAAGAACAATAGTGGAGTTTATGCCTTTGACTTTGAGTCGATAGCACTACTAATGGCTAATCAAACAAACCTTATGTTAAATGATTAATGCTATGTTCTAGAACTAGTATTATGTATACACAAGTTGGTAAAATAATTTGTTTATAGATTAATTGTAGGTAAGTAAATGTTAGGTAGTAATTCCACCATAGTACAACTCTTACAAATGCATAAGTCGACAATGTTATGGCCATAAGTCTTCTTGGAAGTTATTGTTCTTTTGGTTTCTATAAAGAACCAAACTCTTAATAAATCAAACCAATATTTAAACTACACCTTGGTAGTTGCAAGGTAGTAAGACTACCTAGTGTTAAAAGTAAAATCACTTAGTAATATTATCAAGCGATATGATAATGTAATATTACAATAATACATGTGACATGGTGAAACTTAGAAAATCGAAATTACAGCTTAATGGCTAGTAGTGCAAGTAGACAATTATAATTGTATATAAATAAACAGGCTAATAATATTCACTACTAGAGCTGAATTAAAAGTAAACCTATGTGATCAATTGTAAACCTTTTCTGGGAAGGTCTTAGAATTATTACTCAAGCTTATAAAGCAGCACATTGAACATTAGACATAACAATAGCAGTAAATTCATGCTTCAATAAAAGTGTTTTTATGTTAAATCATAAGTCCTACGCTCACCAGTAGAACTTGTGAGTAACTTGACTTATAACATCAGAAAGAAAACATAGATAGAACTCATGTTGGTAAAAAGCATTAGTATATTAAGGATATTGGCCTTTATGACTAACTTAAAATACTATCATAGATTCGAAAACAACAAAGGAAGTACTTTACCTTAGCGTAGCCTTGCTTTCTATTAATTAATTTATGCTCTAGCATTTTTATTATGCTAAAGAAGTACTTCTTGATTTAACGCAAAAACAAACTCCTACTTGTTCAAAAATTTACTTGCTGAACCTGTAAGAACCAGAAATCTAGCCGAGTTAGCAATTGCTAAGTAAGCCCTAGTTTAGAACATAGCTTCTTACCTACTTGACAAAAACAAATCATCGGTACAGTTAAAAGTAACTGAATGTAGGTCATTTACATAACATATCAAAATTAAAATGGTATTAGTTTTTATGTTTTTGAAGTTAATCACTACATATTGTTAACTGTTTCATTTTTCCGCTAGCCGCTAGTAGTTATTAAACTGCGACTTAGACATTTGATGTTACATTAAAAAATTTTAAATTTTTGTGAAAATTCGGGGTTATGACACTCATCATCACTATACTCTTCCCTTAGACAATGCCAATCCCACTATGGGCACATGAAGAACGTCTTAGGTCAGCTGCTCTGGGACATATATAGAGCTTCCTCTTCTTTTCCTTCCAGAATTCACAAAACTCTTTTGGCAAGCCAACATCCTCACCTTCACCAGACTCAAATCACAGGATCCTGCATAGGAATCTCTACAGCAGCAAGAAACCATGTCTATCCAACAATTGGAAGACACATCGTGCACTTTGGACCTAAATATGAAGCATGAAGGGGATCGTGAGCAAGTTGGTAGCTCATCTCAGATGAAGCCAGAACCTCTTCTAGCAAAGGAACGGCCTCCAGATTCACAACCTACTCCTTTTGTTGATGAAGAGGACTTTTACAAGACCTATATCATTGTTAAAGAACCATGGAGTATGTCGTAAGGCCTTCGATTTGTTTCTGCATGTCTCTTTGTTTTTATCACTAGTCCTATGATAATTTAGTTTGTTTGTCTCAACTCAGTATTGTTCTAGTTTTATTTGTTGAATATGGTTGTCATTTATGTCAAAGGAGTTCAGTAATGACAAAGGAATAACAAAAGACTTTTGATTAAATAGTCCAAAGAGATTTGTGGAAGCCAAAATAACATAGTTTTCCAAGCGGAGTTGGAAGTATTATAATGCTAAGTTTCCATGAAGTGGAGATTTGGACGACCCAAATCATAAGAGAGAGAAAGATCAATGGTATAGAATAGGTTCCGCAATGCCAAGGTGCAAGATTGTTAAAACTGCGGAAAGACTATTACGGAAGAGATTTGCGGAAGTCATGTTTGAGAATTTATGAAAAGCAAACTCACAATCTGCAATCCCCAATTGTGGATGAAGTTTTGCGGAAGATAACTCGCGAAAGCAGTTTCGAGAAAAGTCGAAACCCGCAATCCACAATTGTGGAAGGAGTTTCAAGAAAAGTCGAAACCTGCAATCCGTAATTGCATAAGAAGTTTTGCGGAAGCAGTTTCGAGAAAAGTTGAAAAGCACACTCGGAATTGTGGAAGGAAGGAGTTTCCACAGATTGTGGAAAGGGTGATTGTAGAAGGTTAATTGTGGAAAGTTTTATTGTGTAAAGGAGCGTTGTGGACACCAATTTGCGGAAAGATCGTTGCAGAAGGTTAATTGCGGAAAGAAAAATGTGGAAATTATGTTGCAGAAAGGCAAATGCAAAAGGTCGTGGCTGATAAATTTAAACACAGTTAAAAATGATAAACATAGAGGTAATTTAGAATTGATTTTTGTTTGTGAAAAGTCATGATGAAGATACATGAATGTCAGATGAAGAGATACGTTTGAGGGTATATAAATAATGATTTAAACTTTCAAATAAGTGTCTATGTACATTCAATTGGAAGATCCATAGGTGTACATAAGTCAGAGATTGAATTATCATATAAGGGTGGTTGGTAGGCTCTAGGGTAGGATATAGGCTTGTAAGGGGGTCACAGTCTCCTTCCAGTGGTAGCTAGTAAATAGGGTGTCGAAGCATCCTTTCAGTACTAGCTGATAAACTAGGGGGTCGTAGCCTCCTTCCATTAGTTGCTGGTAAACAGGGTGTTTTAGCATCCTTATCTATAGTAGCAAGAATAAACCATTTGTAAATATAATTTTGCAGTAATAGAAGGTGTTGGTGGTTTTCCCAATTGGGTTTCCACGATGATATTGTGTGTTCTGGTTTTATTGTTGATTTTGTTTTAAGTGATAAAAATTTAAATAGATTGATTAATACCGATTCACTCCCACTCTCAGTATTGCTTGATATTCCAACATTGTTTAGTTCAACTTGGTTTCCCTTTTTGAGGGTAGGTCTCTCTTATATAGTTTTAGACATTAATTTGTTACAGTTTTACTATCTTGATAGAGAGGATATCCTATAAATGGAATCTACGCATGTACTTTCTTTGTATATCAATATAACTAGCTGCAACTTACAAAAAAAGGTAAAACCATAATTTTTATCATCAAGATTAGGGTAAATGATCTATTTAAAATAACACAATTTTATTTTAACCTCTAAATATTCCTTGCACCACATTTTCTCTTTGAACATAGAAGTAATAATATAATTAAAGCTTATATTGTCTTATTTTGCTATTTACACTTGGACTTTAATATGTGAGATGTTTATGTTCTACGGGTAGGTTTTCAGGGCACCTCCCAAGAAAAAGGTTACCAAAATGGTTAGCTGCAATTTTCAACGATGAGGGTAACAAGCGAATGTTTGAAATTTGGACTAGCAACTAGCTTCTTCCGTGGATTTTTTACATCAGGTGCCAACAACAAATCTCAACAACAAGCCATGTCACAGTAACAACTTTGGATTGGTGACAAAGAATGTGTGCAAGGGTGACAACAGATGTATAGGCAGGTTGTAAGGGTGAACAAATGCAAAGAAGTAAGATAATCACAAGGAGAAGTTAACAAGGGCTTAGGATTTGAAATAACTATGGCTTGCAACTCAAGAATAATATGCACCTGTTTCATAACATTTCCCTGAACTATAGATATTTGTGTTAGTATCCATTTTCAATGCAATTAATAAATTATTAAGCAAAAAACAGTGAGCTCCCAATGAAAATAAAAAATGGTAAATGTAGAATCTTTATTCCATTGCAAATTTTCACATTGTTTTTTTTTCTTCCAATTCTTCATTACCTTCCTATAAATTTCATCCAATTTGTTGCATATGAATCTATTAACAATTGAAACAAACCATAATTATTTAGATTGTTATTTACATTTTCATGATCGTATTTTTTCTATGGAACAAGTTTGAAGTTGAATATAGCCAAAGATTGGATAGAAAGATACAATTTCATACTATCCAGTTTGGATACATCCTCAAAATTAATGCCGAGTCATTGTAACAATATTTATTGATAGTTATGTGTGGTCTGCTCTATTTATATTAATAGCATTGCTTACATCAAAGAATTTTTCAGGTCATGATAAACATCATTGAAACTGGGGAATAAAATGCAGCAATATCATACTGAACTTTGCCTTTTGCCTAAAATCAGGTCTAAACGCTTTGATTCCAATAAGAAGCAGGCTTTCCAGATCTACCAAAGTTTTGAGAATTGTTTTGTCAGTTACATCTCCTGTAATAGTTACCTTGTGGGCGATGTGTCATCTTTGTATGTCTGTATGCCCTTTAGTTTTTTTATGGCTCTGTTGATTTCCTTAATGCACTTACCACAGTGCACTGCTACTTCTAGTTAATGGACTGCATATGGTTCTAGAAGGTATTTATTGTTAGGATATTTACACTTAGGAGTTAGTTAATATCAACTTGTGTAATATATCCGTTAGGTAAAAGTGTGTTTCTTTATTATGCATTAGTATGCATTTGTAAATATTCTAATCCGATGGTCACGATATGTTCTAGACATAGAGTGATCCGACGGTTCAACTTCTCTTAGATCATACCTACCATTGATCCATGGCTTAACACCCAATTGGTCCATGATCTCTATTTAAAGAGCATGGAGGGTACTTGGCTAGTTGATCAATTATGAGAAGCTCATGTAACTTTCTTTCTTTTGCATAATAAATTGCTCAAAGTAGCTATTTGGTTGGGGCCATGGATTGTTTCCCTCTCGAGGGTTTTAACCATGTGACAAACATCGGTGTGTTGATCTGTGATCTATTTGTGTGAAGCGGTTGCTAAAGGTGTTTAGTCTTTTGGGAGTAGCCTATGTACCCAAACATGGTATAAGAGCGTTTATGAAGAGCCACTTCTGGTTTTGATCAAGATCTGGAACCAGTGTTGCCGAAACTTTGAAAGGGTTTCTGGTTTTGGATTTTCTATGCATCTGTGGCCTATGAGAGCTATTCCATTGCATCTGGAGCACTGTTTCCATTGGGAAATAGTTTTTGTTTCATCGAAAATTGTTTCCGTTTGTTCCAGAAACACCCATTTCGGCAAATTTGAAGGTATAATGTTACAGTGACGGATTTGTTTTTTATTTTATTTTAAATTTCCCATATTTTATCAGTTTTATTATTAGATCTTTAATGTTTTAGTCTCGGACTGTTGCCTTCCCTGGTTGCGTATGCTCTTTGTCGTGCACCTTGCGTGATCGCGGTGAATCAGAAACAGTAAGGAAAAGTTTTTTTTCTTGTCTTCTCGGATACGTATGCTCTTTGCCGTGCACCTTGTGCGATCATGGAAAATCAGAAACAACGAGAAAACTTGAAAACGTAGACTTTTCGGGTAAGCTAACCAAGATCTAACCCCATTGTGCGGAAAAAGTTTTTTTGTTTTTGTTTTTCGTTTTTTTTGTGATTTGCAGGAAAAAAAGGCAAGCACAGAGAACGAGAGAGAAGACTAAAAAAGAAAAAGAAAAAGGCCCCCTTTCTCTTTCCATTCTTTTACGTACCTTTTAAGCTTAGCTCACTTGGTCCAAAGTTGCTTTATTCCTTAATAGGTCTTGAGTTTAAGTCTTATTAAGCTATTTTTTAGTGCATTCAATTTCTATTTTCAAGTTACTTTATTGTAAAAGTGCATCTCACATAAATAAAATAAAATAAAAAGTGAGTCACTTAAGTCTTTTAATTTATTGCCGCACTATTTAAAAGTAACAATATTGTAAAAGTGAACATCACTTATTCTTTTTCCAAGGGAAAATATCAGTTTCTTGCTATTTCATTGAAATCAAAGAGAACATAGATACAACATCAGCAAGTGTCGAGCTCATGGTGAAAGTAAAAGTGTTCATCATAAAAAATACTACAGCATCAACTACTGCTGAGCTCATGGAAGTGTTACATCAAGTTCTTTCTCTGCTGTCAACTAGTCAATGATCAGCTTTACCAATTAACTTCATAGTGAGTATTTCAAAGCTAGGAAATATAACTACATCCAATGATCAGCTTTACCAATTAACTTCATAGTGAACATCACTTATTCTACAAAAGTGATTCACTTAAAAACAACTTTATTGTAAAGTGATTGTCAAAGGTTGATCTTGGGAAGAGGGGGATTCTTTTTTTTAGTTGGTCAAGTTAATATCTGCCACGTAACTATTGGGGACATCTTCAACATATTCTTTGATCAAGCATAACTTCATCATCCAGAATCAGTTTTCAGTGTCATTTTTTTTAAAACCGCATATTTTTTCGAGCTCTTTGCATCCCGATAGTTAGTTTCTATTCTTTTAGCCATTAATTTATAGTATGGCCACTCCTTGTGATAATATACTTACAAGTTCTAACTATTTCTCATGGAAATCTCGTATGGATGATGTTCTGCGAAGTAGGCGACTTTTCAGGACAACCTCAGGGAAAGAAATAGAACCCACTAATGATGATAAGAAAATTAAATGGGCAAATAGATGTGATGAAGCTCGTGGATTGATTGGGATGTCAATCTCTATTGATTTGCGATTCCACATATTTGGAATTGATGAACCTGATCAAGCTTGGGAAAAGTTGGAATATGTTTTTGGTAAACACAACGAAATTCGGGGTCATCAACTTAAGAATGAGTTGCTTTCCTTGAATCCAAATGATTTTTCATGCATTCAAGACTATTTATCTAAGTATAAAACTCTTAGACTCTTATGTGCAGAATGCAAGATTAAGAAAGAAAACAAACAATGTATTTATCATATTGTTTCCAAAAATGGAAACCATTGCAGCCTAAAAGTGAAAAGTGCATATTTGTTAGATATTCAGAAGAAGTAAAAGGATATAGACTTCTTCAGCCACATTCTTGTGATATAATCATTAGAAGAGATGTTAAATTTGATGAAAATATCTTAGCCTGCAAGCCTAACTTGGTGGGTGTGCCATCTTTGTCCTGCAAGCCTGATTCGACGATTGTGCCTTCTTCTTCTTCTTCCAACTTCCTTGACAGGTTTCCAACTCCAGTTTCTGATGATGACAATGAGGATGAAAATCCACCTCCACCTGCTCATGTTCCTCCATTTGCACCAGCACCAATACTTCCTCGATGGGTCTGTTCAACATGTGAAGTAGTTGGTGATCCTAGAGATCAACGTCGAACACGATCTCAGTTTCAGCGAGCCTCTTCTCTTTTGGCTCAAATTTCCGAGAATCATGATCTAGAAACTTTTGCAGAAGCTTCAGGAAATCCAAATTGGGATGCAGCTATGGATGAAGAATATCATTCCTTAATGGCGAATGATACTTGGGATCTTGTTCCTCTTCCAAAAGGAAGAAAACTTGTCAGATGTAAATGGGTCTATAGAACTAAGTATGCATCAGATGGAAGTGTTGAAAGACTTAAGGCAAGGTTAGTTGCTAAAGGTTTTTCCTAAGTTGAAGGGATTGACTACAATGAAACCTTTTCTCCTGTCACAAAAATGAATTCCATCCACCTTGTTATTACCCTTGCATCCTTACATAACTAGGAAGTCCATCAAATGGATGTCAAGTTTGCCTTTTTACATGGTGATTTATAGGAGGAAATTTACATGGAACAACCTCCTGGATATGTTCAGGATAACTCTAGCCTTGTCTGTCTCCTTAAGAAATCCTTATATAGCCTTAAGCAAGCTCCTAGAGCTTGGTAAGCCAAAATGGATAGCTTTCTCCTTGACGCTGGTTTTTCTAGATGCCATTCTGACCCCAATGTCTATACCAAGAAAGTAGGAAACCATCTCATCATACTTGTTCTTTATGTTGATGATCTTATCCTTACTGGTAGTGACCCTAAACTTATAACCCATGTGAAATCCAGTCTTAAGCAAAATTTTGAAATGTCAGACTTAGGACATTTGCATTATTTTCTTGGTCTCCAAGTCTTGCAAACCAAAGAAGGAATCTTTCTTTCCCAGTCTAAGTATGCTTGTGACCTTCTTCGTCGCTTTCACATGGAATATTGTAAACCAGCCCCTTCTCCCTTCCAGTCTGGAGTCAAACTTTCTGCCACTTGTACTTCCCCTAAAGTAGATGCCACCTTGTATCGTCAACTTGTTGGTAGTCTCTTATACTTGACTCATTCCCGCCCTGACCTTTCCTTTGTTGTTGGTCGTGTTGCCCGTTATATGAAAACACCTCATGAAAGTCACTGGAAAGCAGCAAAAATAATACTTTGATATATTCGAGGTACAATTCAGTTTGGGATTCATTATAGTACAGGGGGGAAACCTTTGTTGGTTGGTTTCACTGATTCAGATTGGGATGACGATCTTGATGATCGAAAGTCTACTGCAGGTTATGTTTTTAGTCTGGAATCTGGACCTGTCACTTGGGTTTGTAAGAAACAACAAGGTCTTTCTCTTTCTTCAGCAGAAGTAGAATATCGAGCCACAGTTAATGCCAGTCAGGAAGCTTTATGGATTCGACAGATCCTTTCAGAGTTTGGATTCGAGCAGCAACAACCTACTCCACTTTGGTGTGACAATCAAAGTGCCATCAAGCTTGCCAAAGATCCAGTTCTACATCAGCGCAGAAAACACATTGAGCTACACATGCACTTCATCATAAATCTTATTCATGATCGTGTTATTGAAGTGCTCTATTGCCCTACAGATGATCAAGTTGCAGACATCTTCACCAAGTCTCTTACAGAAGCGAAGTTTTCTAAACTTTGGTCTATGTTAGGAGTTCAGGAATGTATCCTTAAGGGGGGCTAGGCTCTAATGCCTCCTTCCTTCTCCTAATAGTGTCACTTTTGTAACTCCTTCAATCCCATCCCAAGTTGTTCTTAAGGGGGGATGTTAGGATATTTAGACACTTAGGAGTTAGTTAAGATCAACTGGTGTAATATATCCGTTAGGTAAAAGTGTGTTTCTTTAGTATGCATTAGTAAATATTATAATCCGACGGTCATGATATGTTCTAGACATAGAGTGATTCGATGGTTCAACTTCTCTTAGATCATACCTACCATTGATCTGTGGCTTAACACCCGATTGGTCCATGATCTCTATTTAAAGAGCATGGAGGGTCCTTGGCTAGTTGATCGATTATGAGAAGCTCATGTAACTTTCTTTCTTTTGCATAATAAATTACTCCAAGTAGCTATTTGGCTGGGGCCATGGACTGTTTCCCTCTCGAGGGTTTTAACCATGTGACAAACATCGGTGTGTTGATCTGTGATCTATTTGTGTGAGGCGGTTGCTCAAGGTGTTCGGTATTTTGGGAGTACCATGTGTACTCGAAAATTTATAGTGTTTATGGGCATTAATAGCACATCCCCAACTCAAATTATGTGGCCTCTTCTGGGTTTGGAGTAGCTCGTTGTAGTTATTATGGCTCACTGCAAACTCCCAAGTGATGTCTTTATTATGGTTCACTGTAAACTGACACTGCTAATATCAATGCAAACATATCTGAGTCAATCATTGTTTTTTGTGGGTCTTGTTTAGTTTCAAAAGATTCAGGGGCAATTTTGACTTGGGTATCATGGAGGTCGAACCCACTATAGATATGGCACTAAAAGAAAATGACTGGGAAGAGGCAATCTAGAATTCTTACATCAACTTCTCATAACATATGTTTACAATCTGGCATATTGATCTTTATGTTAGAGCGGGCTGGTGGATGGTGTTTTTAGTGAACCTGAACTGATCTTTCTTTTTTGCATTGTTTGATCATGAGTACCGTCTTTGACACAACTCTGATATGATATACTAATATCATGGTGATGTAACCAATTGCCTTTGATTCTATATTGAGTAACAAGGAAAAACTATTTTTCTTCTTGGAAAAAAAATCTGGCATATTGATCCTACATATCGTCGAATTTGTAAATTGGATTATAATATATAGTTTAAATGAAATATATATTGAATTTATGAAATTAATAAGAACATAAATTATGTAACTTGAAACAAATTAGAATATATATAGTTTAAATGGTTATATATAGTTTGAATTTATGAAATGGATTGGAACATAAAAAGTTTAAACGTTTATTTGATTTGTAAATTGGAATAGAATATATATAGCTTAGAAGGCACCAAAATGTATCTTATATGACACTCGAGGAATCCGACATCTCCTTAGAAACAAGTTAATACATAGTTTTTAGCTTGTTAGTTTTTAAAGTTGTTATGCTAAATAAAAGTTTATATTTTTTTGCAACCACAATGCTAAGAACATATTTAATTATATCTAAAGGTATGTTATTTTTCTTAGCATAATGAACCTGCTGGATATATTTAGTTACTCATCACGAGACTAAACATTATTTATTCCTCTGACAAATGGCCATTGCATGCCATGGAGGTGCTCTTATAAAGTCACATTCAATGGATACATCACATCTAATGTATTTTCTAGCCAAGTGGTTCACAATGTGAAACATCTTGTGTTTGTACTATGAACCATGGGTAAGAATATCACTTCAACTATTGAATTAGAGGGTCCACTCGATGGTGTAGTTATTCTGAAATGGAATGAGTACGTTGGATCAATGGATTCATAAATCCTTGTTGTAGATGATGGTGCAACCAATTGGATGATCGAGTTCAAAGAGGATGAGGGTATTAGACCTCACAGGACCGTAAAATAAATTCCAGGTTCTTAGTCAGTCACCCGTTTCTTTGAATGCAGATCCAAAGGCAAAGTTGACAGGGTTTTGCTACGATCATTCCTCAAAAAAATAGTAGAACTAGTAAGGAAAATTTTTAATGCTTTCATGTTAAATTTCATGTGCAGCATCTATACCTTGTAAATCTGGAGGAAGTTGCAAGTGCTTACAATAACATAGCTAGTGCGTAAGAGGTGTCGAGTATTTTGTAAAAGAAGAAGTACATGATACATTTAAGAAAATAAGCCAGTTGAAAGAAGTAATTGCTAGGCAGGAGAAAGCCATAATATGCAGAGATTACCTCATAGATCTTAATTTAGAAGCTTCCTTCTAGCATCTACCAATCCTTGATCAATTTCATCATTACTTTAATTGAATCGATAGAGAATACTAGACATTATTTGCCATATATACCTTCATACAGGGAAGCAAACACATTGCCTTCGAGTTTGTAACATGTTACGTTGCACTTGTACCCAACGCACCTTCAAGTGTACCCTAGGGAGAGAGGGACAAATTTTCGATTGAGAGAGGTGTTATTAAGCGAGGATGACCATGGATGGACCCTTTGGTCCACCTTTAAGGGTAATATGGATTAATGGTACTACTGAATTCCCGTTAAAGAGGTTTTTAACCTTAGGGTTGGTGTCAAGGGCCCCTAACGATTGACCACTAGGTCTCATGGCTCCATCCCTTTCTTGTGCATTCTAGTGGCCTCTGATTCAACCAAGAGACACTAGTATTCAGTCATAGCCACTTCATACACCCTCTTGACCCTTCATTCAGTGGGTCGTTGCTCTCCTTGGACTTCTTTCCTCAAAGGAAGACATCCTCCATGCTAGGTCATTTTCGTGCTTTGAGGAGGGCATTGAGGGATTTTATTGTATTCTAGGGGTTAGATGGGGCATAATGCCCTCCCTCCAGCCTGCTCCATCCTTTCGTTTGGAGAGATTCGCATATTTGAGCATGTTTTGACACCTAGGGGCGCAAATACCCCAGGTAGCCTACCTTAGTTTATATTTTATTATTATTTTCTTTTAATTTTCAGTTGACATTTTTATAATTGCAAATTAACTTGTTTTAAGGCATGTTGGCTTGGATAAGTGAGTGTGATATCATATAAATAGATCTCCTCACTTTCATTTTAAAGTAGAACTTATGGGATAATACACTATGCACTTGTTTTACCCTTCTGAGGGTTTCTATGGATGGATGCGCTCCTTGTGAGGAATTTTTTTGGTTAATGCAAGCTATTTTTCTAGTAATTTTTTGGTGAATTTATGCTTTTGGTGATGCTTCGATTTGTTGGATGAACACAAACACAAGGAGGTCAGGCTTCTTACCTTTTTGTTGGATGTTGGTGAATGTGCATGTCTAAAGTCTTAATGGTAACCTTAGAGCTGCATTTTTCCCTAGGATAGGTCACCGCTTTCTTTCCTGACACCTTAACGATGACAACACACCTTCCTCTAAGGGTGCTCTAGGTTTCTCCTTAGCTTTTCGAGGCTAGTTGCTTAACCTAGGACCCTTCTTCACTAGGTTAGCACTCCTCCTTAGAAACCCTAGGTTAGGTAGGGCTTATGCTAGGGTTTTCCTAGGTTTTCACACTTCTTCCTGCAAAATCTAATCTACGATTCGTTCTTAGGTTTGATTTAGTTTTAGGTTAGTTTCTCAACCTATCTCATTTCTTAGGTCAAGGTTAGTTGTTAGGATACTTTATGGTTAGTTTTAGCTTAGTTAGGGTTAGTTAGGTTCTCTTTTAGGTTAGTAATGGTTTAGGTATCCCCCGTCATACCTTTGCTAAGTTCTTCAGCTCCCCATCCAAGTCTATCCCTCACACTCTAGGTGGCCTTTTACTTGCCCTAAGTTTCCTTCAAACCTCCTTTCGATGCTAGCAACATTTCTGTTCCACAGGGCATATTTCTTCCCTCCTATGGTCTTTTCATCGCTACTGGCACTCAATGGCCTTTGTGATCTCCATTACCCTCTTCATAGGGTGCTCCTTTCCTTACGTTAACCTCATCCCCACTTGGTTGTTAGGTCTACCTCCCAACTACCTCGCGCTCCATTCTCCTCCACCAAGCTGCTACAACGCAACTCCTTTCCCATCCTTCTCTGTTTCTTTCTTGGTGACACCCTCTCCAGTGCTGTGGACCAACCAATAACTGTCATTTTCCTATCGACCCACAACTTGTAGCATCCCCTCACTTCTCCTCACTGTCACCTCCCCACTATTTCTTCCTGCAACCGTTCGCTGACTCCGATTGTGATCTGTCAGTCCCCTTCTCCACCTTAGGGCTGTTCCCCTTGCAGCCTGTCATCTCTTCTCGCTCTCAGGCCACCTTTGACACTGGATCCTTTGGCATACACCCTCCACCATTCTCCATGAGCCCATCACCAACTCTCCTTCGACCCACCTTACCTCTGTCATCTACAATTCCTCCACACGAGCACACTTTCTTAGCCTCAGCCAAGCGCCCTCCTCCACGCTGTTGGTTTGAGCCTACTCTTCTTGCACCATATACGGCCTCATCAGGTTTCGTTGTAGTACAACAAAATCCCCCACACATTCACGTTGACATTGCAGGCCTCAGCTTAATCGCTCGTGCTTTGTCTCCCCTTCCCTGCTCCCATGCAACTCATCTCTCTCTCCCAACCTTGCTTTTGATTAGCTAGGGTTAGGTCAACGATTATTTGTTTTTAACTATTATCAAATGCATTGATACTCAGGTGAATGGTGTGAATGTTTATCAATTTGCATGTTTTATCAATAGTATTTCAAATATATGCATTTGGTTTAATTTTTTTGCTACATTGTGAATATTTATTAATGTTTTATTAATGATATTTTAAATAATGTTAATGTAACTTATATTCATTTTAATTTATTTAATCATATGGTGTCGTAGAACCTTTGAATGATAATTATTATGATAACAATCTGAGAATAATAAATTATTGATAACTTTGCCATTAATTGCATATTATGCTTGTTTCTTGCACATTCGCCACTTCACGTGCTTAAAATCGACTCCATTAGGAAATGGTAATTAACACATATATATGTGAGATCTATTTTTAGTGTCCTTACAGGATCGAAATAGGGCTCTCCCCTAGGAGGTTCTGACTTTTGAAGAAGTTCGGGATGTGTGACTAAGGTGAGAGTGGTCATTTTTCCCACATATGCTTACCAACGGCTAGACCTGCCATTCCATTCGGTAACATTTTGGTGCCGTTTTTAGGGACCATTTCAAATTAGAAGCGGTTGATCCTGAGTCATTCATACCCTGAAGAGAACGACATCCGGTAAGAAAGAGTTGAGGTAAGTCTTTTTGGGTATTTTGAAAATATTTTTAAAGACTAATCTTGTAGATCTTACCTGCGCGACTCCACAAATAAAGCTCGATAAGGCTTGACACTTTGGTAAGTCTTGAAGTCTTAATGATATATGATTGCTTACATTTTTAAGGACTAACCTGCAGGATTACCTGTTCACTCCATAAAGAGCTCAATCTTTCCCATCTGTCAGGTACGCCCTTGCTTTATTTAGTACTTTGCCAAGATTTGCTCAACTAACCTGGCAGGTTTCTCCTGACGACTCCAATTGAAGAAAAATAAAACAAGTACCCTAAAAAGACAGGGAATCCTGACGAGATGGCATCCAACTATGAATTGTGGATGGACGTATTGGAATTCTCATGCATTCCAGGTTTTCCACACAAGTATGCCATTAAGGATTGTGGGAAGGCACTTCTCCCATTATTCCAACAGTATAAGAACCATACAGTATCCTATGTGCAAGCATTCATGCAATTCATCCACGCAAGTAACATCATGCATGAAGACACTAGGATGAGGTTATTTATGTTATCTCTTAAGCTAGAGGACAATTTGTCTGTCATAAATTGGTATGAGGGTTTTCCTCGCAAAAGTTGTTCTTCACTTGGGTAGTTCATTAATGCATTCGACATAGATTGGGATTACGGTGTCGATGAATAAGAAAGAAAGGCTATGATCGACAAAATATGGGAAGAAACCATGGGAAAAATCCAAACTCAAGATGATGCAAGAGATGGAACCACATATGATATTCCATTTGAGTGTGAAGATCCCGATAATCCGACTACTACAGAAATGGAAATTGGTTTTGCTCCTCTTGACCTATCAGCTTTCCCTGGATATTCAGATGAGTTACTTGAGGTATTCTGGCATGCCTTCAAGGGTGACCCTGATAATGTCGTGCATCATGTGGAATGTTTTATGACTATGGCTTCATAATATGGTATCAAAGAAGAAGAATATGTTTACATGCGATAATTTGTCCTTCACCTGGGAGGCAAGGCCCTTGTTTGGTTTGTGGGCTTAGATAAAGGAACGATATCATCATTTACATAATTGGTGGTAATGTTCTATAACCACTGGGATTCAGGGTGCCGTGATGAATGGATACCTCATGTCAAGAATGCAAAGGACTTGTTAAGTACAGAAGCCCAAAACAAAGATCAGTTTGAAGCAACCATTGTTTAGATCTAATTGATGATATCTTGAGCACGATGGATGAACCTCCCCAAGTAGATGACTATGATGATGGTCCCATATATGATGATCCAGAAGTCCAAATTGAAGAAGATGAGGAAGGGGAAGATAGGATGAGTCTTCCCTTCCAACATAAAGAAACTCCTTGTGATGTACTAGATCTCTTGGAACATAATAACAAGAATTTTGAGGACGATGATTATTAGACATCTATGGGTCCACATTTATATGATTCCCCGAGACCAGGTAGCATTGTCTCCATGTTGCAGCGAGGAAGAACAACTTGATGGAGTTACTCAGGAAGAGCCAAAACTTGACACTATTTGGGACGAGGAAATCTTAGTCACCTACAACAGGGACGTTGAAGACATAACTTATGAGGACCTTGTTGAAAGAGATATGATCATTCCTTCCGCTCATGAGGCTAATGACGAAGAGTGGCTTAACCCTTTTTCCACCATAATTGAAGATGGAACATCACCCGACTTTGCAGATACTTTTTATATGAAGATGGGCCATTATGATGAAAAGTTCAAAGACTTGGAACCTCGTATCTATGGTGATTCTTCCATGATGTCACCATCATACTCATCCTACAATAGGGAATCTCATCACACAAAGGATTCCTTTATAGATATTCAACATATGATTAGCCTATGTTATCAGTCTTAGTCATGCCCCTCAAGAAGCATAGAAGAAGTTTTTCAGCCTTTTCTACCCTACATCGATGAGCCCTTAATGATACATATAATCAAGACCAAGGAAGGTAGGTGGACATGTTTGACTTTCATCCCTCAGTCTCATAATATTTATTGTTTATCTTTTAATTTGAGGCATGAAGTTATGGATTATATTATTGAAAATTTTAAAAGTTCAAGGATTATTGGGGTTACTAACATGATTGAGGAAAAGATAAGTGATATACTTGTATCTACAAAGAAAAGCTTGAGTAAATGTAGAGACAAGTTGCAACTCTCATATGAAGATTTACAAATTCCAACCCTACATATAGCCTCCCAAGTTCAGGATTCATGGGCGAGTTTCAGGCAAATTTTTTTAGAAGATGTGTATGGTGGAGGTGTCCGATACACAAGTCCACTAGAAGAATGGATCGACAAATCTTGTCAAAGTGATGCTTCTCCATGGCACTATTTTCAAGTTTTTGAAGTTCTTAAGAAGGTTCAATTTCCTTCATTTCACGAACAAGGCAGAACATAAGTGTCTGCCCCTAGATGCTTTTGATTTTTGGTATATTTGATATGTATGCATGTCTACAAGTACCAACATATTCACAGGTTCTCGAGCATTCCCAGGAAGAGCACTCGTACCGCAGTTGGAGCCAGTGTTACGTTGCACTTGTGCCCAATACACCTTCAGGTGTACCCCAGGGAGAGACGACCAAATTTTCAACTAGGAGGGGTGTTATTGAACGATGGCAGTCATGGATGGACCATTTGGTCCTAATTTAAGGGTACTAAGGCTTAATGGCACTGCTGACTATCGGTTAAAGAGGTTTTTAACCTCAGGGTTGGTGTCTGGGGCCCCTAACGGTTGCCCATTGGGTCTCATGGCTCCATCCCCTTCTTACGCACTCTGGTGTCCTATGCTTCTGCCATGATACAATAGTCTTTAGTCATAGCCACTTCATACACCCTCCTGGCCCTTTAGTCAGTGGGTCCTTGCTCTCCCTGGCCTTCTTTCCTCAAAGGAAGGCATCCTCCATGCCAGGTCATTTTCGTGCTTTGAGGAGGGTGTTGAGGGCTTTTATTGTATTATAGGGCTTATATGGGGCTTAACACACACTCTCTAGCCCGCTCCGGTCTTTTGTTCAGAGCGATTCACATATTTGAGCATGTTTTGGCACCCAGGGGTGAAAATACCCCAATTAGCCTACCTTAGTTTATATTTTATTATTATTTTCTTTTCATTTTCAGTTGACATTTTTATAATTGCAAATTAACTTGTTTTAAGGCACGTTGACCTAGATAAGTGAGTGTGAGATCATATAAATAGATCTCCTCACTTTCATTTTAAATCATAACTTATGGGATAATACACTATGCACTTATTTTAACCTTCTTAGGGTTTCTCTGGATGGATGCGCTCCTTATGAGGAAGTTTTTATGTTAATGCAAACTATTTTCTGGTAATTCTTTGGTGAATATCTACTTTAGGTGATGCTTTGATTTGTTGGATGAACACAAGCACAAGGAGGTTAGGATTCTTAATTTTTTGTTGGATGTTGGTGGATGTGCATATCTAAAGTCTTAGTGGTAGCCTTAGAGCTGCACTTTTCCCTAGGTTAGGTCGTCGCTTTCTTTTTTGTCACCTTAGTGATGACAACATTCCTTCCTGTGAGGGTGCTCTAGGGTTTCACCTTAGCTTTCCTAGGTTGGTTTCTTAACCTAGGACTCTTCTTCACTAGGTTAGCGCTCCTCCTTAGAAACCCTAGATTAGGTAGGGCTTGTGTTAGGGTTTTCCTAGGTGTTCACACTTCTTCCTACAAAATATTATTTATGGTTAGTTCTTAGGTTTGATTTAGGTTTAGGTTAGTTTCTTAACCTAACTCATTTCTTAGTTTAGGGTTAGTTGTTAGGATACTTTATGGTTAGTTTTTGCTTAGTTAGGATTAGTTAGGTTATCTTTTAGGTTAGTAATAGTTTAGTTAGTCCCCCTCATACCTTCGCTAAGTTTTCCAGCTCCCCATCCAAGTCTTTCCCTCACACTCTAGGTGGCCTTTTACTTACCCTAAGTTGCCTTCAAACCTACTATCACTGCTAGCGGCGTTTCTCTTCCATGGGGAAGGTTTCTTCCCTCCGGCAGTATTTTTGTTGCTACTAGCGCTCGGTGGCCTTCGAGACCTCCATTCCCCTCTTCGCAGAGTGCTCCTTTCCTTCACGTTAACCTCATCCCTACCTGGTTGTCAGGTCTACCTCCCAACTACCTCGCGCTCCATTCTCCTCCATCGAGATGCTACAACACAACTCCTTTCCCAACCTTCTTCGCTGCTTTCTTGGTGATTCCCTCTCTGGTGCCATGGGCCACCCACTGACTGTCGTTTTCCTATCGACCCATAGCCTGCAACCTCCCCTTGCTTCTACTCACTACCACCTGCCTGCATTTTATTCTTGCAACGCTTCGTTGGCTCCCTCCATGCTTCCCAACCACTGACGATGATCACCCTCTTTTCGCGATCTGCCAGTCCCCTTCTCCACCTTCGGGTTGCTCCCCCCATAGCCTGTCGTCTCTTCGGGCTCTTGGACCACCTTTACCGTTGCATCCTCTAGCCTGCACCCTCAACCATTCTCCACGAGCCCATCGCTAGCTCCATATCTTGACTCCTTCAAGCCACTTTACCTCTACCATCTGCCTATCTTCCATGCTGGCTCACTTTCTTAGCCTCAACCAAGTGCCCTCCTTCATGTGATTAGTTCTAGCCTGCTCTTCTTGCACCATTTGCGGCCTCATTAGGTTTTCCTGCTGTCCTTTCCTGTCTTTGTGATACAACAACCTCCCCCATGCCTTCATGCTGACATTGCAGACCTCATCTTAATCGCTCATGCTTTGTATCCCTTTCCCTACTCCCACGCAACTCATCTGTCTCTCCTAGCCTTACTACCAATAAGTTAGGGTTAGGTCAACATTTATTTGTTTTGAAATATTATCAAATGCATTGATACTTAGGTAAATGGTGTGAATGTTTATCAATTTGCATGTTTTATCAATAGTATTTCAAATATATGCATTTGGTTTAATTTATTTGCTACATTGTGAATATTTATTAATGTTTTATTAATAATATTTTAAATAATGTTAATGTAACTTATATTCATTTTAATTTATTTAATCATATAGTGCTGTATAACTTTTGAATTATAATTATTATGATAATGATCCGAGAATAATAAATTATTGATAACTTTTCCATTAATTGCATATGATGCTTGTTTCTTGCACATTTGCAACTTCACGTGCTTACAATCGACTCCATTAGGCACTAGTAATTAACACATATATATGCAATATATATTTTTAGTGTCCTTACAGGATCAAAATAGGGCTCTCCCCTAGGAGGTTTCGACTTCTGAAGAAGTTCGCGACAAGTGACTAAGGTGACAAAGGTAATTTTTCCCACATATGCTTATCGACGGCTAGACCTGCCATTCCATCCGGTAACATTTTGGCATCATTGCCGGGGACCATTTCAAATTAGAAGCAGTTGATCCTGAGTCATTCATACCCTGACAAGAACGACATCCGGTAAGAAAGAGTTGATGTAAGCCTTTCTACATATTTTGAAAATAATTTTAAAGAGTAATCTTGCAGATCTTACCCAGTGACTCCAAAAAGAAAGCCTAACAAGGCTTAACAATTTGGTAAGTCTTGAAGTCCTAATTATATATGATTGCTTACATTTTTTTAAGGACTAACCTGCATGCATACCTGGCGACTCCAAAAAGAGCTCAATCCATCCCATCTATCACATACACCTTGATTTATTTAGTACTTTGGCAAGATTTGCTTGACTAACCTAGCAGGTTTCTCTTGACGACTCCAATTGAAGAAAAATAAAAGAAGTACTCTATAAAGATAGGGAATCCCGATGAGATGGCATCCAACTATGAATTGTGGATGGACGTATTGGATTTCTCATGCATTCCATGTTTTCCACATAAGTATGACATTCAAGATAGTGGGAAGGCACTTTTCTCATTGTTCCAACAGTATAAGAACCATGCAATATCCCATGTGCAAGCATTCATGCAATTCATCCAGGAAAGTAACATCGTGCATGAAGACATCAGGATGAGTTTATTTCTGTTATCTCTTCACCTAGAGGACAATTTTTCCATCATAAATTGGTATGAGGGTTTTCCTCACAAAATTGTTTCTTCACTCAGGTAGTTCATTAATGCATTCAGCATGGATTGGTATTATGGTGTCGATGAACAAGAAAGAAAAGCCATGATCGACAAAATATGGGAAGAAACCCTGGGAAAAATATAGACTCAATATGATGCAAGAGAAGGAACCACAGATGATATTCCATTTGAGTTTGAAGAACCTGATAATCCGACTGCTACAGAAATGGAAATTTGTTTTGCTCCTCTTGATCTATCAGCTTTTCTAGGATATTTGGATGAGTTACTCAAGGTATTCTGGAATGCCTTCAAGGGTGACCATGATAATGTCGTGCATCATGTGGAATGGTTTATGACTATGGATTCAGAATATGGTATCAAAGAAGAAGAAGATGTTTACATGCGATCATTTGTCCTTCACCTGGGAGGCAAGGCTCTTTCTTGGTTTGTGGGCCTCGATAAAGGAATGATATCATCATTTACATAATTGGTAGGAATGTTCTGTAACCACTGAGATTTAGGGTACTGTGATGAATGGATACCTCATGTCAAGCAAGCGAAGGACTTGTTCAGTAAGGAAGCCCAAAACAAAGATTAGTTTGAAGCAGCCATTGTTTAGGGTCTAACTGATGATATCTTGAGCACGATGGATGAAGCTCCCCAAGTAGATGAATATGATGATGGTCCCATATATGGTGATCCATAAGTCCTAATTGAAGAAGATGAGGAATAGGAATATAGGATGAGTCTTCCCTTCCAACATACATAAACTCCTTGTGATGTGCTAGATCTATGGGAACATAATAACATGAATTATAAGGACGATGGTTATGGGTCATTTATCGACCCACATTTACATGATTCCTTGAGACCAGGTATCATTGTCTCCATACGTTGCAGCTAGGAAGAACAACTTGATGAAGTTACTTAGGAAGAGCCAGATCCTGACACTATTTGGGATGAGGAAATCTCAGTTACCTACAATAGGGATGTTGAAGACATAACTTATGAAGACCCTATTAAAAGATATATGATCATTCCTTCCCCTCATGAGGTTAATGACGGAGAGTGGCCCAACCCTTTTTCCATCATAATTCAAGATGAAATAACACCAAAATTTGCATATAGTTGTTATATGTAGATGTTCCATTATGATGAAAAGTTCGCAGACTTGGAACCTTGTATCTCTTGTGATTCTTCCATGATGTCACCATCATACTACATCCTGCAGTAGGGAATCTTGTTGCACAGAGTATTCTTTTACATATATTCAACATAGGATGAGCCTAGGTTATCACTCTCAGCCGTGCCCCTCAAGAAGCATAGAAGAAGTTGTTCAACCCGCTCTACCCTACATCGACGAGCCCTTAATGATACATATCAACAAGACCCAAGAAGGTAGGTGGGAAGGTATGCATTTCATCCCTCAGTGTCATAATATTTATTGTTTATCTTTTCATTTGAGGCATGAAGGTATAGATTATATTGTCGATAATTTTAAAAGTTCAAGGATTATTTGGGTTACTAACATGATTGAGGAAAAGATAAGCGATATACCTGTATCTATAAATAAAAGCTTGAGTAAATGCAGAGACAGGTTGTGACTCTCATATGAATATTTGCAAATTCCAATCCTATAGATAGCCTCCCAAGTTCAGGATTCATGGGCGAGCTTCAGGCAAATTTTTTTAGAAGATGTGTATGGTGGAGGTGTCCGATACACAAGTCCACTAGAAGAATGGACCGACAAAGCTTGTCAAAGTGATGCTTCTCCATGGCACCAGTTTCAAGTTTTCCAAGTTCTTAAAAAGTTCTAGTTTCCTGCACTCATCAAGATAAAGATCCATTTACAAATTCAACATATCATCAATGAGGTACTATCTTGGATTACACTAAAGGGCAAAGGTAAGATGACATGTATGAATCACTTACTTAGATGGTTACATTGGTGGTATGATTTCAGTTAACCTGTTTTGATTACCATGTTTGGAGTAGTTAGGGTTAGTTGCATTAGGCATATTTCTGTGCATTGTATTTTATGTCTTTTCATGTCTAGTTAGTTTATTGTTCTTAGTTTGTTTCCTTCATTTTATGAACAAGGATGGATGAAAGTGTTTGCCTCTAGATGCTTTTGATTTCTTAGATATTTCATATGTGTGTAGGTCTACAGGTACTAAGAGATTCACAGGTTCTCGAGCACTCCCAGGAAGTGTGCACTCGTCCCATAGTGGAGCCAGTGTTACGATGCACTTGTACCCAGTGCACCTTTAGGTTTACCCCAGGGAGATAGGGCCAAATTTTCGACCAGGAGGGGTGTTATTGAGTGATGGAGGTCATGGTTGGACCTATTGGTCCTCATTGAAGGGTACTATGGCTTAATGGCACTGCTGACTTCCCGTTAAAGAGGTTTTTAACCTCAGGGTTGGTATCCGAGGCCCCTGACGGTTGGTCACTGGGTCTCATTGATCCATCCCCTTCTTGCGCGCTCTGGTGGCCTTTGATTCAACCATGAGACACTATTGTTTAGTCATGGCCACTTCATACACCCTCCTGGCCCTTTAGTTAGTGGGTCCTTTCTCTCCCCAGCCTTCTTTCCTCAAAGGAAGGTATCCTCCATGCTAGGTCGTTTTTGTGCTTTGAGTAGGGCGTTGAGGGATTTTACTATATTCTAGGGGTTATATGGGGCATAACACCCTCCCTCCAGCTTGCTCCGGCCTTTTGTTCAGAGTGATTCACTTATTTTAGCAAGTTTTGTCACCTAGGGGTGCAAATACCCCAGGTAGCCTACCTTAGTTATTATTTTATTATTATTTTCTTTTAATTTTCAGTTGACATTTTTATAATTGCAAATTAACTTGTTTTAAGGCATGTCAGCATGGATAAGTGAGTGTGAAATCATATAAATAGATCTCCTCACTTTCACTTTAAAGTAGAACTTATGGGATAATACACTATCCATTGGTTATACCCTTCTTAGGGTTTATGTGGATGGATGTGCTCGTTGTGAGGAATTTTTTTTGATTAATGCAAGCTATTTTTCTGGTAATTCTTTGGTGAATCTTTGCTTTTGGTTATGCTTCAATTTGTTGGATGAACACAAGCACAAGGAGGTCAGTATTCTTACCTTTTTGTTGGATGTTGGTGGATGTCCATGTCTGAATTCTTAGTGGTAGCCTTAGATCTGCACTTTTCCATAGGATAGATCACTGATTTCTTTCTTGTCACCTTAACAACGATGACACGCCTTCCTGTGAGGGTTCTCTAGGGTTTCTCCTTAGATTTACCAGGTTGGTTTCTTAACCTAGGACCCTTATTCACTAGGTTAGCACTCCTCCTTAGAAACCCTAGGTTTGGTATGGCTTGTGCTAGGGTTTTCCTAGGTTTTCACACTTCTTCCTACAAAATCTAATCTATGGTTAGTTCTTAGGTTTGATTTAGGTTTAGGTTAGTTTCTTAACCTAGCTCATTTCTTAGGGCACTTTATTGTAAGTTTTAGCTTAGTTAGGGTTAGTTAGGTTATCTTTTAGGTTAGGAAAAGTTTAGTTAGTCCCCCTCATACCTTCGCTAAGTTTTCCAGCTCCCCATCCAAGTCTTTCCCTCACACTCTACGTGGCCTTTTACTTACCCTAAGCTACCTTCAAACCTACTTTTGCTGCAAGCAACATTTTTCTTCCACAGGGTAGCTTTCTTCCATCTGAGGATATTTTAGTCGCTACTGGTGCTCGGTGGCCTTTGCGACCTCCATTGCCCTGTTCGCAGGGTGCTCCTTTCCTTCACATTAACCTCATCCCTACCTGGTTTTCAGGTATGCCTCCCAACTACCTCACACTCCATTCTCCTCCACCGAGCTACTACAACGCAACTCCTTTCCTTGCCTTCTCTGCTGCTTTCTTTGTGACTCCCTCTCCAATGCCGCGGGCCTCCCACCAATAGTCCTTTTCCTACTGACCCACATCCTACAGCTTCCCCTCACTTCTCCTCACTACCAAATCCCCACGATTTCTTCTTGCAAACCTTCGTTGGCTCCTTACATGCTACCCAGCCACCACTGACGATCACCCTCCATCTGCGATCTACCAGTCCCCTTCTCCACCTTCGGGCTGCTCCCACCACAGCTTGTCGGCTCTTCCCACTCTCGGGCTACCTCTGTTGCTGCATCCTCTGTCCTGCACCCTCCACCATTCTCCACAAACCCATCGCCAAATCCATATCTCGACTCCTTCGACACACCTTACCTCCTCCATCTACAATTCCTCCACGTGGGTGCTCTTTTTTAATCTTAACTAAGGGCCCTCCTCCATGTGGTTGGTTTTGGCTTGCTCTTCTTGCACCATCCGTGACCTCATCAGGTTTCGTTGTTGTCCTCTCCCATCACTGCAATACAAAAAATTCCCTCACTCCTTCACACTGACATTGCAGGCCTCAACTTAATCACTCGTGCTTTGTCTCCCCTTCCTTGCTCCTGCGCAGCTCATCCGTCTCTCCCAAACTTGTTACCAATTTGGTAGGGTTAGGTCAACGTTTATTTGTTTTGAACTAATGTCAAATGCATTGATACTCAAGTGAATTGTGTGAATGTTTATCAATTTGCATGTTTTACCAATAGTATTTCAAGTATATGCATTTGGTTTAATTTATTTGCTACATTGTGAATATTTACCAATGGTTTATTAATAGTATTTTAAGTAATGTTAATGTAACTTATATTCATTTTAATTTGTTTAATCATATAGTGATGCATAACTTTTGAATGATAATTATTATGATAATGATATGAGAATAATAAATTATTGATAACTTTGCCATTAATTTCATATTTTGTCTATTTCTTGCACATGTTCCACTTCATGTGCTTACAATCGACTCCATTAGGCACTGGTAATTAACACATATATATGTGAGATCTATTTTTAGTGTCCTTACAGGATCAAAATAGGGATCTCCCCTAGAAGGTTTCGACTTTTGAATAAGTTCAGGACAAGTGACTAAGGTGACAGTGGTGATTTTTCCCACATATGCGTACCAACGGCTAGACCTACCATTCGATTTGGTAGCACAACCCTTTACATTTAAGGACCTCATCGATACTGAAATTCAAGTGTGGCATTATAATTACCAAGGTCGAGCTAGATTCTAAGGTTTTTTAATATAGACACGACCATTCCCCATGAAAAACTCTAGTTACTAGCGTGAACATGGGAAGATCCCATAGATAAACCACTTGTGGCTCCACTTCCCATGTTAAAAGAACATCCATAAGCATGGTGTAAATGTCCCTGTGAATGTGAAGTACTTGAGATCAAAGGTTGTGCCCAATGTATAATTCACAACAATACTCTACCATTAGTGCAGAGGCCTCTGTGTCTGGAACTTTAAATATCCCTCTTGCAATAGCTTTTCATAGGTTGTGGCTATGGTTGTACTTGTTGGTACTACTATGCCATTGATGAGCTCTTGTATGAGTAACAGGTTTGGATTTTGATTGGTTTCACATAGATATTCTATGACTAGAAGCAAGGGTGAAACTCTTGTAATTACTTGTGCCCTATGAAAATTAGGTTCCAGGTTGGTTTGACTCCTGAAAAACATGCACTTTCCCATTCACAATCCATGATATATGATGCCATCTAGAAATATGGTATTTCTCCCTTACTAAGCACCTTGTCTTTCTGGAGAGTGCGAGCAGGACTGCCAGAGGTCATGACTCCATTAAATCAGATTTTACCGTTTCCAATTCATTAGAATATGTTACTCCACTAAACACAATAACATTGCGAGTAGTTCTGCATCCTAATTGTCCTTTATGTTAATTGTCGATATAGTTCTTTTCATTTTCGGAAGCAGATATAACAACCTGAACGTACATTTTTTTTTTTGCATTTTCATAAGAAAAGAAAAGCAAGAAAGAGATTGGTGTGTGATATGCATGGCATCATTGCTTCTGTGCCGAATATGCTGGATTGTAAATTCCAAATTGTAAATTGTAGTCAATTATTAGGTCAATCAATTTCGAAAAGGCCTACAAATTTATTTTCAAACATTTCTAGGCTTATCTTGAATCACATTTTTGCTTTTTGAATAGACATTTAATTCCAAAACGAGCAAAATCCTTGATAAGTATACAATATAATGTAGACTAGATTGTTAATTCGCTGAATTGTATGCATTATGTAGATTGTGGCATTTTTTCCTCACATTGATTTTTACATGTGCTTCCTTTCAAGTGCGTGCTGTCTTTTTGCACTTTCTAGCTGCATGTGATATTGTTGACTTCGAAAACATTTTCCCATGGTCTTTGATTAGAATATCTTGTTCAAAACATATCCTTTAAATGTCACTAGCTAGATAACACTAATACAACCTTCTATTTTTTAGGAGTTGTCTTGTGTTCCTCTTTGTAGTATACCTTGTTTAGCTCTTAATAATACAAATGAAACAAAGATAACAAATCTATATTTTCATCTAAAATAAAATTTCACTAGAATTCTAAACAAAATAGGGTGTTGTTTTAAGATTAGTTTTTCCCAAGTTGGACTATGACTTTTCTCTTTCTATGCGTAATCCTCCTTCGTTTGCATCCTATCTTGTTAATCCACCATTTTCTCCATTTGTTGTATTTTGAATTAATAACTTGAATATTACATATTACCTGGTTGTTTATAGGTTGAAGCATTGCAAAGAAAAGCGTGAACAAGCAAGCGAAACCATTAAATGGCTTTAACATAGCATCAACGAAGTGTGTTGAACCCTGTAGTACTGGCTTGACCGTAACACCTTTCTCATAAGGTTGTAACACTCCTCTAAGAAGACTAATTAGTTTCCTTTGGATGCACCTTCCGGGTAGCCTCATCCATGAGACTCATCAGTTCTCATTTAACACCTAAAGCCAATGCAACGGTCTTCCTTCGAGTAAGCTGCTCTCCTCCATTTCTTTCATCTTAGCAACTCATATTACTCCGTGATCCCATCTCATGTTGGAAAACCTATTGAAGCCTATGTTGATTAACCAATGCTTCTAGAGGCATGTTGCTTCGATTAAGGAGTCGATTAAGGAGGTTTCATGCTAGTTGCTTAGATTACCAGACATGTGGTAAGTGCTTCAGGGCATGTGTTGTGTGAAGATGAATAATTGCGCACATCTCACATGACATGCCAAGTTTATGTTATAATATTGTTTAAGGTTATATTTAATGTCAAAAACATTTCATTTTTACAGATTAATGCTAGAGTAATATCTAGCATTACTATGCTAGACTAATGTCTAGCATTACTTGGAACATTGTAATATCCATTATCAAACATAGGATATAATCCTCAAGAATATATTTCCCTCATCAGTTTCCTCGGGAAGAGGCCAAATAAGACCACAATTATTTTTATTGGTTGATATGAGGGTTTATACACTCTCATTGGTAGAGATAACAGTCAATATAAGTGCCAAATAAATTCTTAAAACAACATGGACATACAACTTTGGTTAAATATTTGGTTTCTGTGCAAAGTACTTGGTTTCCATGCAAAAATTAATAGAATCATCGGCAAGCCAATTCATAGAGTCCTTGCCAGCCCAAGGGTAGGGACTAATGAGGCCCTTAATCGCTCATCCAATCAATAAAAAAAAAATTTGGAATATAACCAAACTTAGGATAGTGAAAACATAAAATCCTTTATAGGTCAAATTTTGGTTAAAATTTAAATACATAGGTTTCTATGCAAAATACTTGGTTTCCATGCAAAAGTTAATAGAATCGACGACAAGTCGATTCATAGAGTCCCTGCCTACCCAAGGGTACGGACTAATAAGGCCCTTAATCGCTCGTCCAATCAATCAAAAAAAATTGGAATATAACAAAACTTAGGATAGTGAAAACATAAAATTATGTATAGGTCAAATTTTGGTTAAAATTTAAATACATAGACAAATTAATGTGTGGTTAATAGGAACACAAAGATGCATTGCCTTTTGTAGGTATAGTGGTTAATAGGAACATAAAGATGCATTGCCTTTAGTAGGTATAGTGGTTAATAGGAACATAAAGATGCACTGCCTTCAAAATGTATAATAACAATAAAACCATTGTTATACTAAGACTATTTATATACACTTTTTTTTTTACTATATATTAATTGAACATATTTTTTGGAAATTTAATATATATATATATATATAAAACTGAGATTTAAAAAATATTTTGTAAAGTATCAATAATAATATTAATTTTTTTATAACAAAAATAGTAAAATATTTATATATTAAAAAGGGTTGTGCACAACCATCCATAACATAGCAAAACGAAACTGATACAAGTAAATTGAGAGAGGAGATCAGCATAAATTACTGTTCGAGTTGATATCCATCTATAGCCGCCATGAGAGTTTCTACTATGAACTATTACCAAAGAAGAGTGTATGTGTACGAACTGCTGATTCAAAATTATACAAAAAAAATAGATAGTGCTAAAGAGACTAAATTGGTTTTCCTGGAAACCCCAAAGTCCGAGTGACTAAGAAATCTCCCATTGGCTGATCTGCTCCGCTAAGGTGGTCTTGTTAGTGGCTGCATTGATTCATCTAAAAGAGATTTCTGTAGGTCTTCCTTGATGAAATTTACTGTTCCCATCAACTCTTTGAGGTCTCTGTCATGGTCATATATGCGGTAGTCATGGAAGCTGGTCTGGTACGACAAAAGCCTCACATAAAAAACCAAGCGTTTTAGATCAGAGGTTGTTTTCCTGTTATCGTCGATGTTGACTGCAACAATTTCAGAGAGCCTATGAATGTGGAGCTTGAGGTCCTCTTGACCTGCTTTGAGGGTTGAGTACCCTGAGCTAGAGCCCCTGTTGGCCATTGAAATGATTGTGAACCGAGAAGAGAGGGCCGAGGTCGAATACTGTGAAGTAAGGGTCATGGTAGATGATGGAGGAGTGAGGGAGTGGACATCAGGAGAAAACACAAGGCGTTCGATAGCAGGACCTTCGCCACAAAACAAGCTGTAGTCGGCAGCTTGTCATCCCTTGATGAGCGGAATGTTGCTAACGTCGGACCTTCCAACAATGGACGCTGAGAAAATAGTCATGTAGTCTGCATGAGAGAGTTCAGAGCCTTCAACAGTGGATATCGAATGTGAATGTGAGAGGGGAAGGGAGGTCAAGTGGAGATGAGGAGCCATTTCGCAAGTGTGGGAGGAGCTAGCTCGCACCATGGGAAAGTATGAAGAGTTAAGGCGCATGGAGGGAGGAAACCACACATCGATTGAAAGGCCATGAAGCCGGGCGAGGGGAGGCACATTGAACGAGGAGACTTAACCCATGGGGGAAGGGGTGAGGGCAAGAGGGGCGAGGTTAGGGAATGAATTTGTGGGAGACCCCTTGGTCATTAAAAACCAATGAACATTGAGGTAGGGAGGACCCCTTATTGGCATAGCTATAGGTGAGAGCGTTATTCGATTTGAGAATGTGATAATAGGTGATGTGGGGAGGGAAGTTTATGTGGGATATCCTATCGTAGAGTTTTTTGCAATTGATGGATCCTACGAAATAACTCGAGCACATATTGAGGATGACTTGATGAGAGTCCCCAAAGATGAGAATATTTGAGATGGATCCTTGATCTATCATTTCTAGGGCATGTTGGAGCGCCAACCATCCTTCCTTGTTGTTTGTCTTGGTTCTGAGGCCCCAAGCAAAGGTATTCACAATTTGTCCTCCGGTATCAAAGATGACCCCTCTCGTACCTGCCTCCTTGGGGTTTCCTCTTGAGTCACCATTAAAGAAAAGTGAGTGAGAATGTTGCTCTTTCCTCCATTGTACAAAGTCTTCAGGATTTTTCCTGATTTCCCAGAATTGGAAGGCCTGGGGGGGTTTGGACTGAGGGGAGCTCTTAGGGAGAAAAACATTGCACCATTTCAATTCCTTGAGAGTGAGGTCCTTTAATGAAGGGTAACCAATTCCTTTTGAATCCAACCTTTCTAATATCATGTTGATTACCTTTGAGACTATTTGGTTGGGGATTGGTTTTTTTCCTTCGAAGATGGTTATGTTCCTAGCTAACCAGAGCTGCCAAAAGAGATTTTTGGGTATGGTATTCCAAATTCTCTGTAGTGTGGGATTTTTCTGGAGCACTTCTGGGAAAAGAGGAAGCCAAGCGATGAGAAGCTACCAAGGCTAGTTAGGAGGGGAAAAATGTGTGTGAAGAAGGTTCATAATGTTTTCCTAGAGTTGAATGGAGAAGCTCTATTGGAGAAAAAGTGGGAGGCAGTTTCTGAGCAGGAATTACAAAGAGTGCATCTTGAGGGTCCTTCTATTCCTCTCTTGATAAGGTTGTCTACTGTAAGGAGTTTGTTGTGCATTAGGATCCAAAAAAATAAATTGACCTTGGGGATGCAGTCAGAGTGCCATACCCTTTTCCAGAAGATTGCTTGAGGTTGGTTGTTATTTATGTCCAAAGTCTGATAGCATTCTTTGACTTTGTAGAGACCCTTACGTCCCCATCCAATGGTGTCCTTGTATCGTCTATGTATGGGATCTTTCCCATGCAAAAGCGAGAGGAAATGATCGAGAGCCTTGAGAAGATGTTGAGGAGGATGAATATTTTTCCAGCTCCGCTAAGTTCGTAGCGTTCCCAGACTGAGATGTCATAGAGCATGTGGAGACCATTATCCTTTGTCCATATGGAGAGTTCTTCGAGGGAGGATATGGAGGATTACGGGGGGTCCCCAAGAATTTTGTCCATCCAGGTATTGATTCTTTTTCAATTGCTAGGGATCCAATAAAGCTCATCTTTAATGAGATTGACAGAGTTTTTGCAAAGCTGCCAGATGGAGGTTCCTTTTCCTTCCTAATTGATGTCCATAATCTTAGATCTTGGCTTCCTGATATATTTCTTTTGGATGACCTCTTTCCACCAGTCATTGCCCCCCATTTCCATCCTACAGACAAGTTTGGCACCTAGAGCTTTGTTCATTTGCTCCAGGTCTCTCATTCCTAGTACCCCTTTGGATTTGGGAGCCTTGACTGTGTTCCAAATTACCAGATGGAGCTTTTTGCTTTGGACTTTTCCTCCCTACCAAAGGAATTTTCTGATTTCCAAACTAATACTGTTCATTACTATTTTTGGTGCCAAGATCATTGAGCTTGAGTAGATAGGTTAGGAGAAGAGAAATGAGTGGATTAGAGTGGATTTCTCGGCTAAATTTAGCCACCTAGACCACCAGAGGTGGATTTTATTCTTGATTTTTTGGATGATAGGCCTCCACATCGAAGAAGAAATGGAATTTTTGGATATGGGGATACCCAGGTATTTGAAATGGGTCCAATCGTAGCTAAATTTTATCTTCAGGGTCTGGGAGTTTTGGCGTTGCAGTTCCAACCATATATTCAACATTTGTCTAGGTTTTCTTTACTTCCTGAGGCGCGGAGGAAAAGGTCAAGGGAGAGGTTGAAATTTCTAGTGATCTGGAGTGAGGCATTTCCCAGGAGGATGATGTCATCAACAAAGAGGGTGTGGTTGATGGGTTAGGTTGAGAAGGAAAGACCCATAATGGTTCCCTCCAGGAGGAGTCTGTGGAGTCTTTTGCTCAGGGAATCGACTACAAGGATTTATAGGAAGGGGGATAAGGGGAAACCTTGCCTGATTCCACGTTTTGCTTTAAAGAAGTTGGAGGGTCTGCCATTGATAAGGGGGGATATCCAATGGTGGCTAATGCAAAATTAGATTTGTTTGATGAAGAAGTGGGAGAAACTGCACTTTTCCATGATAAAAAAGATGAAATCATGCCTTAAGCGATCAAAAGCGTTAGCAAGATATAGTTTTATAGCCATACCCGCTTATTTCCTTTTTTAAATTGGAGTGAATAACCTCTTGAACAAGGAGAATATTGTCGTTGATGTATCGACATGCTATGAAGCCTCCTTGGTTGGGAGATATGAGATTTGGGATGATTGATTTGAGCCTAAGGGAAAGGATTTTGGCGAAGATTTTGCAAGAGGTGTTGCAGAGGGAGGTGGGCCGAAAACACGTGATGGAGGTGGGATTGGGTTCTTTGGGTATGGGAGTGAGGAAGGTGGAGTTGATGGCCCTACCCATTTTCCCTTTGGATTGAATCTAAGAGATGAGCCGAATCTAGTCTCATTTGATTATATGCCAACATTTCCTGTAAAAGCGAATTGAGAAGCCCTTTGGCCCATGGGATTTATCTGGGTGAAAGGACCAGATGACCTTCTTTATTTCATATTCATTGATGGGGGCATCCAATACATACGATTCCTTTTGACCAATGAGAGTGGGGATACCGAAAACCATTTTCATCATATCATCATGTGTAGTTTCCTCTTCTTCATTGTAAAGGTGCTCGAATAGACTCCTTACCTAAGACTTGATCTCTGATTGATCTATGATTTTGGTCCCATCTTCCTTTGTGAGTTCCTTTAGAGTGTTCCTCCTTTGCCTCTCCTTATAATAGTTGTGGAAGAACTTAGTGTTTTGGTCCCCTCCTTTTAGCCAAAGGTTCCGGGATCGCAATCTCCAACCTTCCTTCTCTTGTCTTGCTGTGATCTGGATTCTTCTATCCAAATCAATTTCTTGGTCTAGGAGATCTCTGGTGATCGATTTTTTCTTGCAGGAGACCTAGACTATTGACTAGCTCCATCTTCTTTTCCTTTGGTTCTTGGTAATGTTTAGTGATTCAGATTTTGAGAGTGTTTTTAACTAGCTTGAGATTTTGCTCCCATATATAGCTAGGTGATCCAACGATGTAGGTGTTCCAGGAATTTTTGATAATAGAAATAACACCCTCCGACTCCAGCCACAAGGGGTTGAAGCGGAAAGGGAGCGGACCAAGCTTCCTGATGTGAGAAAGAAAAAAGCATAGGGTTTTGTGATATGAGGCTGCTAAGACTATAATCTTGGCCTCTTGGATTACGATATTTTTGAGGAAAGAGGAGCTTACCAGAATTCGGTTAAGCCTTGCATCTATGTGTCTTATGCAAAACCTTTTATTGCTCCAAGTGAATTTCCCATTTTTTGGCTTGATGTCGATCAAGCCACAGAGTGATATTAGGTCTTCTAGCCGTTCCTTGAAAGGATCATGAACTTTGGAGCCTCACTGTCTTTCCTCGGTCGATATGGTGACATTAAAGTTGCCAACACTGATGCAGGGGAGGTGTTTTTTCGAATGCTTTGTTCTTCCAGGGTGTTCCAAAAGGTATCTTTACTTGCCTGGATTGTGGGTCCATAGACGTTCTCGATCCAGAGAACTTCATTGCTCTCTTTATCTTCTAGTTCGATAAAGAGTGAATTTCTATTTTCTAAGGCTGAACGCAGCTGTTATTTTTGCGAGTCCCACCAGGTGAGAAGGACCCCTGAGCCCCCGAGGGCGCTAACAACGTTTCCTTCACCTCTAGTCCAAATTTTTCCCATTATTGACATACTGTCTTCTGCAGTATTTTTTGTCTCGTGGATGATGAGGATGGAGTTAAATTCCATTGTCTTGAATCTTTTGATGGCTTCTAGCTTTTGCTGACCTCCCAATCCTTGGCAGTTCCAGGAGACAAGATTGATTATTTCTTGGAGGGGTGGGGAACCTTATCTCTTTTTTTCCTTATCGGTGCTGATTGGATACTTACTAACTGGAGTATTTCTATCTAAGAAGTCTAGGCTAGACAACTTCCCTACCACTTTTTCGCTGGCTGATTCCTGCTCCTTGATGGTCTTGTTTGATTTTCTTCCTTTTTTGACTTATGGCTCTTGATCTTCATATGTACTCTCTGATGTTTCTTCATTTTGCGCTTTTCCCCTTGATATGGTGACTGAACCTCCTGAGTTCAATGAGGTTTTTGTTCTTGCTTTTGGATGGGCTTGGGAGGGTATGGGCTGAGCTCTGTGATCTTCCTGAAAAATTTGTGGTGGGTCTTCTTTTGGTTCAGAGTCTTCATTGGGGTTTTGCATTTGGTCTACATCACCCATTTCTTCGTCTTCTTTTCCTTAACTTGCAAGAGCTTGGAACTTGTTTCCGACGGTATTCTAGGCGGAGGTGGGGATTGCTTGTGGAGGCGTGGCTCTCACACTTTTCCTCTTGTTGACTTCATTCCATCCTTTTGTGAGGGTCTCCTCTATGCTGGGATTTGTTGGCCTTTTTGGACAAAATTTTGCAAAGTTCCTGTATTCATGGAAGACTTTTCATTTGAAGGGGATTTGCTCATAGTCCATGGTTTGCAAGTGGTTCCATCCATCCATTGAGAGATTGATAGCCTATGGGAGGCCCTTCTCCAGATCCACTTCGACGCAAATCTTGGCATAGGAGAACATTTGGGGCTTGGGATCGGATTTGTCAATGTATTTCCCCATGGTGTTTCTAATGGAGTGGAAGTCCTCATCATTCCAGCAGCACAAAGGAAGGTGGGAGAGCTTTACCCAGACTGGAACAACAGTAGGGATGTCTTTCTCTAGATTGAAGGAGAGGTCCCATTTGTTGAGATACATTCCTCTAGGCCCCATGAAATAAGGCCCCTTCCTGAAAATGAGGTATCAATCTTCCTTCTTCTAAAAAATGAAGACAAAATAGCCCTTGCCGCAGAAGATTTGTTGAACTTCTCCTGGAATGAGTGGCCGCTAGTTTTTGCTTAGCCAGATTTCAATGGACCTGGGAGAGGGCCAAAGACCAGTGAAGAGCCCAATGAGACCTTTGTTAGAGAGGGTAATTGCTTTACGCTTAGAGGCAATAGAGGAGAGATTCGCGTTTGGAACCTCAGAACATTTGTCAAAGTGAGAGTTGGAAGGGGGGGGGGGGGGGGGGGGNAGGATGGTCCATGGAGGAAGACCAACAGGCCTCTGACGACGGCGAGGAGAAACCAAGTCTTTAAATAAAATTAAGATATTATAAGGAGTTCATTAACCTAATGTAGAAAATCAAACTTTCTCTTAGAGTGCACACCTACATTCAATTTCATTTCAAAATCTTTGTTACGTCACAAACCTTCCTAACCTTCTAACTTATCAAAACTATGGCAAACGTTTCTCTTCAAACTTTTTTATTATAGAAATACAATTTTAAAATAAACTAAATAATTCCTTACTTTTTCTAAAATACAATAAATAAAAAATAATCTTTATAAATATTAATTATATCATCATCTAATAAAAAATAAAAAATAAAAAAAAATTATTTTTTTTAAATGAAACTACTAATTATCAAATTTTAATTTTAAGAACCAACATTTTTATTTATCTTCCTAAAAAGCATAATTTCTCATCTTCCATTTTCTGTCATTCTCTCCTTTAACTTTTTTTTTTAAGTAAAACATCATAATTTCTAGTCCAATATACAAATAAATCATATTTTTAAAGTTCAAATTACTCGCTTACAACCTTCATGTATGTTAGTGACCACATTTATTATTGTAGACCTTGTTATATGATAAGGCATTTTGTATATACCAGGCATTATTAGACTATTGGGCATATTAGTTTCATTAACTTTATAAATGACTATATATCACATTCATCACCAAATATGTTCTCTTATCCCTCTAACTTATATAATAGAAGTAAAAAAAGGTAATGTTCCCTATCAATTCAATTGTAATTGGTGTGTGCTTACTAGATGTATGGATTTTATATGTATGTTATGCTAATTGGGGGATTTATGAAAAATAAAAGGCTTGCTTTTATGAAGTTTTTTTACTTTGAGGTTTTACTATTCAGTGTTTAGTAGTTTCTTTTCTTATATTGGTGTTGGTTTGATGTTTTTCATGGGCATTTAGATAAATTAGATCTTTAGTTATATGTGTAATTTTTTTTATACTTTTGTTGATTTAATGTTTTTCATGGAAATTTAGATAAATTAGATCTTTAGTTTTATATGTATAAACATGTTCATATTCTTAGTATTTAATAATATACAAACTTATTATTAAAATTTAGTTCTTTGGAAAAAAATTATATTAAAATTATATATATATATTTTTACAAATTTCAAACATTATATATTAACTCTAACAATAAATTTAGCATTATGGTGATAGCTGCAAATTAGTCAAAATTAGTTATTCACTTGTAAAATTTGACCTTTGTTTGTCCTAACATCTAATTAAAATCCTATCAAAGCTTTGAATTGGATGTGGACTTTTAAAGTTTGTAGTACATTTTTTTAATTATGTAATAAAACATATTTTATAAAAGACAAAAAAAACATAAAAGTTTAAATATAAGGCGTTTATGTTTATATATATATATATAAAAGGTTTTACACAATCTTTCCCTTCCTTCCCATGATCGTATGGACTTGTGGGTTCATATGCATAGTTGTATGGACCAACCATATAGACCTTTCCTTGTCTTGCTTTGCAAGTGGATTATACAATCATTTTAGTGGTTCTATGTAGATTGTACACACATCTTTTCATTTTTCCAGTATGTTTTACACGTGGATTGTGGTTTTAGAAATATGCATTGTAAAATCCATTGTATTGTTTTGTTACTTCTGTAGAAAGTTTAATGCATTCAAAGTTCTTGGTTGTATGGTGAATGTGTTTCTTCATTTGACTGGTTGTTTGATGAAGATTTAGAAGTGAATAATTCATATATGTGTACAGACTTCATTTGTTGAAGTGCTCAAAATATCCCATTTTAATCGGATTGTGAGCCTTCTAGTCTATAATCTACAAAATTCAACCCTCCAGTAAGAAGTCCATTCATTAATTATTGTAAGTATACAAATTGGAAAACCAATTTTTTGAACCAATTATTATTAAATGGTGATTTCTTTTATTCGTTCTATGGGAATTTGCATCTGGAAATCAAAGTTGTGTTTATGACATTGATATCTCCTATTCCAAATGGTAATTTGCAGTGGATAAAAAATTTGAGTTCATTTTAGTATGTTATATAGTGGTGCAATTTATTTTTACCTTTTAGTCTACCAAATTTTGTAGTATTGTCATAGAGGTAGCCTCAGTCCCCATGTTAGGAACTTTAAACATCATAATTTTCTCATATTAACTAAATTTTGAGTATTTTTTTTAAGTTGCCCAATTTTTCACACAAATACATATTGGCACTCATAATTATGTACATTTGCATAATTTATCAATTGATTGTATAACATCATAATGTTTTTCAAGGTGTTTATTCTTCCTAAATTAACAAGTTCTAATTACACAATCTAGAAACACAAGATGATTGTTGTTCTTAGGGGCAAGAACCTATGGTGGATCATAAGTGGTGACATAATAAATCATCATACTCATAGCATTTGGTTGTATGGGAAGAGCATTATGAATTATAGGCCAGAGGTTTTATTGGTCAAACTGTACTTGACAACCTATACGTACACATTGAAAATGAGGATAATCTTATAGAGGTATGGAAGTTTTTAGCATCAATGTTTAAGAAAATTGCTGACATTTTTTCTTATTATCTATCAAATAAAATTCATGAACTAGATCTAAAGGATTTTGAGAGCAATGAACAATTTCTTGTTGAACTTAAAAGTTACAATAAGAAATTGAATCATTGTAGTTCTAATTACAAAAAGAATGATACAGAAGAGGAATTACAACCCTTTGGAACATCATTATTTTCTTGGAGGGGGAATTGTTTGGAAACAATGATTTGAGTGATTGAACCAGGATGGAGGTATTCAGGTGCCCATGGAGGGAGAAACGCAGGGTGGGGGATCAACCCCACCCATGGATTCATCTGTAGAGGTGTAGATTGGGAGCATCCCGATCTCACTAAACGAAATGGGAGGAGAGGGATCGGGTAAGATTAGTGGCGGGAAAAAAGGGAGAAAATATGGAAGTTGCGTACCTAGGGCGGATCAAGTCCTAGGATCATAGATCTGATCTGCAAGCCTAAGGGATCAAATTTAGTATATGAAGGACCATGTGTTGTTTGGGAAATTTGTAGGAATGTTTCCCTCTAAAAAAGCCCTTATTTGTTGGATAAACTCTACTGGGAAACCCAGAGGGTACTATGAGCTGCAAATAGGATCTAAAGGTTTTTTCATGGTAAGATTTATCAATTTAGAAGACTGAAAAAGGGTTTTGGATGGAGGACCTTATTTTTGCTATTTGGCTGGGCTCTTCCTCAAACCCTAAAAAGAACAATTCAACCCAGAGAAAGAAGGCATGAGGACAACGCTTGTCTGGATCAAGTTATACTCTCTACCAGGGGAATACTGGGATGCAAATATTTTGGAAGAAATCGACAATACCCTAGGAACATTTATCAAAATATCAGAGTAGATGAAATCCAAGAGGTACACTACCTACGCTCGGATATGTGTGTACATGGACCTAACAAAAGCATTACCGGAAGCTATATATCTATCATGGGAAGATGAGGAATGGTGGAAATCCCTAGACTATGAGTAGATCCCATTCCAGTGTAGGAGATGCCATGATTATGGACATATCTATAGGTATTTCCCCCATAACTTTCCTTGATCCCAATTGAAGCAGAGAAAAGAAGTAGATGAATAGGGCTTCTCTTGGGTGCAACAGAAGGAGAGAGGTGCACGATGACAAGAAGTGCCAGAACCTTCCAAATGACTCATCACGACCAATAAGTTTGCGATCTTGGAAGAGAAAGAAGAAAAGGAGGAAATTCTAGATCCGTTAGAGGCACACAAATAAAATCATAACTCAAAAGAAGAGGAGCCTAGATAGGGCGAGGAGCTACAACCAATGCATAGGCTGCACAAGATGGACATATAAGAAGAAGGAGAAGAATGGACCTAGAGGAGATGGATCTAGATGGAATTTAACATGCATGTGATGGACAAGGTAAAGGTTACATCCCTTAGGAACAAATATTCTTACTAAAAAATGCTATAATAAAGCCTAAGACTCATAAACCTTTAGGAATTATGGTTGGCTCTATGAACGAAAACAAACAGAAACTGGGTGAGATGAGCGAGAAAGTAGGGCAAAAATCAAGCTGAGCTTGTATAGTGGAAGTGGGTGTCAATTTAGTTGAATCAGGTAGGTACCCTACCATTAGGGCAGATATGGGGCTCTAATATCCCTTACTTCTTGTTTTCAATGAAGATTATAACATGGAATATTTGTGGACTTAACAACCCCCTGAAAACTAAAATTTTGAGGAGGATCCAAACAGAGAGACTAGTGGTGATGTTTGTTCAAGAGACCAAATGTTCTGAACAATGCCTTTTATAAATAGGTAGAAAGGATTGGAGAAACTATGAGGTGATCAAAATAGATGCGGTAGGAGTTGTGGGGGGTTTAGGGATCCTATGGGACCCTGATAAGATCTCCCTTGAAAGCTTTGTTTCCTCCCCATGATCCATCTCAGCATAATTTTGATATAGTGGTTACATCAATCAGAGGTCCTGAAAAAGGTATATGGCCCTCACACCACGATGCAAAAATATGGTTTTCTTGAATCACTTCGAAAAACCCACCAATGGGTTGAAGGGAGGGACTGGATCTTGGGAGGGTATTTTAACATGATCACTATGTTGGAGGAAAATAAAGGTGGAAGGAGAAGACTGGATGGGGAAATTACACTCTTCCTGGAAACCATCGAAGAGATGGGGATGGTGGATATCTTCTCAAGGGAGGAAATATACACGTGGAATAATAGAAGGGGAGGGGAGAGTCACATTTCCTCTTGCCTAGACATGTTTTTAATATCTCAATTTATTCTAGTCCTAGGAAGTGAATTATCCTCCATGGTACTTCCATCAGGTGGATCGAACCACTAGCCAGTGTGTTTGTGGTGGACTGGCCTAGGATTATAGTTCAAAAATCCCTTTAGGTTCGAGCAGTTCTAGCTAAGACACCGGAACTTCAAGGACAAAGTTCGTCGGTGGTGGGAGGAGGCTAGAGGGGATGAAGGAAAGAACATTTATAAGTTCCAAAATAAGATCAAGGCCATCAACAGTAAGATAAATAAATGGAATAAAGAAGAATTTTGCAATATCTTCGAAGATAAATCCATCCTGAAAGGAAAATTGGAGTGCCTCCAAAAATAGGGGATGAGGAAAGGCTTCTCCCCCAAGCTTTAGGAGGAAGAAGGAAGGCTCCTAGCTTAGTTGGATGAGAGGGAAAAACATGAGGATTTTCTTTGGAAGCAAAAGTTGGGGTTTAAATGGCTCAAGGAGGGGGAAAGGAACACTAATTTTTTCCTTTGGATAGTCGTCCAACATTGAACTTAATACTGCATCCTAAGGCTCAAATAATAAAATGGAGATTGGGTTGAATTACAGGACAAAATTGAGGGGGAGCTCACCCACTTCTTCCAGAATATCATGGAGGAACTCAACCTGGATAGGCCTGAGGAAATCGATCGAATTACTAGGAACATCCCCCACCTAGTGACAGACTAAGAATTATTTGAAAATGAGGTCGATTCTCATTAAGGAAGTTGAAGAAGCTATGGGACAAATGGCCGCCAATACGACTCCTCGTCTTGATGGTTTTACTGTTAATTTTTTTTACTCCTTTTGGGATATGGTCAAGGAAGAGGTATGGAAAATTATGGAATATTATAGGAAAACTAAGCACATCCTTCCAGTTTTCAATGCAACCTGCTTGTTCCTCATTCCTAAGACCGGGGACGCTGACACGCCTGATCAATTCAGACCCATCTCCTTATGCAATGCCATCTACAAGATTATTACTAAAGTAATTTCCAATTGCCTAAAACCAATAATCCCTTTCATTATATCCCTAGAACAATTAGGGTTTGTGGTGGGACGTCAGATTATGGACATAATCATCCTAATCCATGAGATCCTCCACTCCCTCAAAACTACCAAAAATACTGGAATGATGTTAAAGCTAGATATTTCAAAGGCTTATGATAAACTAAATTGGAAGTACATGAGGGAGGTTCTGAGGGCCTTGGGGTTTCATGATGACTTGATTCAGTGGATAATGAAACTTGTTTACTCAACATTTTTTTCAATTCTGATTGATTGGGTCCAAAGTGGCCTCATCTGTCCTACAAGGGGAATAAGACAATGAGACCCTCTATCCCCTTTTCTCTGTATTAAAATGGTCGAGGGCCTGAGAAGACTCATCAAATCTACTCATGTAGAGTAGGGGACCCGTGGAGTCAAGGTGCATCCTAGGACAGAGGTTCAAACTCATCAACAATTTGTGGATGAGACGATGATGATGGGGCATCCATCGGTGTAGAAATTCAGAAAAATTAAAATATGTTAACAAGAATTTGGGGAGGCCTTTGTCCTGATCGGAAATCTCATATTTTCTTCTTTACCACCCGTCGAATTACCAGGACCAACATTTGCAAAATCCTGGGATTTCGAAAGAGCTCCCTTTCATCCAAATATTTGGTCACTCCTTTGGTGGACTCTGCCATAAGGAAAGGATCATGGACTGAGTTACTAGATAAGATGAGGAAGTGCTTGGCTAGTTGGAAATTTATGCCTTTGAACTGTTAAGCCGACTAATTCTAGTTAAGTCGGTGCTCTAGGAAATGCCTATATACTTATTCTCCAGCATGGTGGACGCAAGGACCATTTTGAAGTAAATATGGAATATCCAACGTAGATTTATTTGGAGTGGAGGAATTGACTAGAAGAAGTGGGCATTGTTTATGCAAACCAAATAATCATGGGGGATTGGGGTTATGTGACCCACTCAGGATGAATTTGGCCAGTGGGGCGAAAATTTGGTCATGATGGGTGATGCATGAAAAGGAGCCATGGGACAAATTATGGAATTGCAAGTACGCTGAAGGATGGGAGAAGCTTGAGCTTATTCATTATGTCAAAGAAAGTCATGGATCCCATATTTGGATTTCAGCTGTGTCAGGAGTTTAATTCAGGAGAACAATTTTTAGGAAATTACGAATGAAGGGTTAGCGCATGTAACACCCCCCAAGAAATAAAATTTATTTAGTAATTTTGATTTTATTTGAGTTATTGTTTTAATTAAATAAATTTGGTTGGATATGAAATCTGTTAATAAGTCCTTGGAGGACATATGTAAAAAAAAAATATGATTAAATAACATTATGAATGAAGGAGGACAACCACGTTGAGTGAGGAAGTTATGCATGCACGAGTGGGGGAAAATGAAGAGTAACCTCAGGGATGTTGAAAACAAGTGTCAGAAGTGCAATTAAGGCACTAGACATTCCCTAGAAATCAAGGAGTTTGTTAGCTGTGAAAATTCCATGAGGAATTAGCTGATTGCAGAAAATACCTAGGAAAAATAAACTATAAGAAGGGGGCGTACGAGGGAGGCATGATGCTACTTAGTATGCTGGAAAGGAATCCTTGCTATGTGAGCACTCTGTGTTAGGAAAGTTATTTAATTCTTGTTGTGTGAGCACTTTGGTGTTAGACAAATTATTTCTCACTGATTGACGAAGATCTGAGTGTGAGGTTGACTGTCACCACTCTTGGCATGCATAATTTAGCTCCGGGGTGATTAAGGGCAGAGAGCAAGTTGTTCCTAATCTACAGTTGGGTGGAACGTGGATGTTCCTACCATATTAAGGATCGTTGTAATTACAAGTTCCATTAAATTTTTTATATTATGCAAAATGTTTATTTATTCATATATAGATGTATGCCATTGACAGGAATTTATCTATGAGGATGTTAGGTTTTTTCTGGATGAAAACCTTAAATGCATTGTATGAATAATAGATCCTGTTCTATTTTATTCCTAACATTGTTTTGATTTATAATTACACTTTGGGTTATGAAATAATTTGATAAAATGATTCTCATATCCTTTGTGCATTATTGTTCAAAAATAAATCTCTTTATGTACATTAGATTTGGATACGACAACTAGTTTACACATATCAATATTTTATGTTGTAGTATGTGAAAGTAGCAGATCCAATATTTGGTTTTTGCTTTAATTTGTGAGAAGCGCGTGTGATGATATCTAGCACACCCAACCTTTGTATGTGTTTATCTCTTTTGATCAGGAATGTGTCTTGCCCATATCTATATGTGTTTTCTTCAGATCTAATGTGAATGGATTTTGTCTAGATCTGACAGGTGAATGCGTTCTGTGTAGATATGATAGGTGAAAGTGTTTTGTCCAGATCTGATACATGAATGTGTTTCATCCAGAACTGATATGGAAACGTGTTTTTCCATATCTGGTATGAGTTTGTCTCTATATATGATTCTTTACCTAGTGATGATGTATGGGTATGTTTCATATGGTAAGAGGATGGGGGGTTTAATCCCCCACTAAAGCAATTGCAGATTACAAGTAAACTATGCTTTACAACTTGTTTCTTGCATGGACATGAAGGCAACATCCATTGTTAATAGTAATCCAAAATGATGGATTAAAAAGTTTTAAGCTAATTAGACATAAGCAAACTCTGTAGGAGTTATTAAAGTATATTTTAAAAATGGATTTTCTATACTGAATCTTGTAACCATGAATGATGAACAACGGACTAAAGAATTTCTTCTTAGGGATCTCAAAGACACCATGGGTCATAGCAAGAATCACAACTATAAAACCTTATCAAGTATTAAAACCAAAATCAAGCTCTTAACCAAAAAAAATCTAAGTGCGGAAGACGGTTGCAGAAGATTTTTCCTAGAAATTTTAAGTCTACCCACAACCCGCAATTGCGGAAGGGTGATTGCAGAAGGGTTTTTTGGGAAAAGTTTCAAGTCAACCCGCAATTGCATAGGGGTAATTGTGAGAGGGTTTTCTGGAAAAGGTTTTAAGTCATCCCGCAACCCGCAATTACAGAAGGGTAATTGTGGGAGGGTTTTTCGAAAAAAGTTTTTAATTCAACCCGTGACCTGCAATCCACAAATTTCGGCAAGATAATTGTGGGAGGGAATTTGTGGAAAGTTTAATTCAAAAAAATGTTAAGGGAAACTCTCAACCCATAAAGTGTGGAAAGGTAATTGCGGAAGTTTCAATTCAGAAAAATGTTAAGGGAAACCAAAATCCACAATCCACAAATTACGGAAGGGCATTTGCAGGAGTTTCAATTTGGAAAAGTGGTAAGAGAAACCCACAATCGCAATCCGCTAATTGTGGAAAGGTAATTGCAGAAGGGTATTTGCAGATGGTTATTTTTTGAGTGTTGATTTGGGTATGCGAGTTGTCTTTGCCATGATTTCCTAATTGGTGTGACCACGATATGAGTGTTATTTTGTTTGCCCAAGGTTGATTCTTAAATCAATCTGTATATTTCGAATGTGACCCCTGCGATAATGAGTAAACAATACTATCTCCTGCATTTTATTTATGAGTAGATCTGTATATGTATATATCACAATCTTTGTTTTAATGGGAAAACCATGTGCAGAGAGTTTGGATCTAGAATGTAGACTCTGGAAATCGTGTTCTATGATCTCTCTCTCTCTCTCTCTCTCTCTCTCTCTATATATATATATATATATTCATTCATAGAAACAAATAAATCGTATACAACAATTATATCTTATGTCTAGATTTCAGATATTAAAGGTGGCATACAAAACATCACCCACAGGTTGAAGAACACTTGAAGTTATTTTTTCCTTATTAAACGTCTGCATTGCACAACCGGTTAGATAGCAGTAAAGTATGGTTTAAGGAACATAATGAAAAACTATGATAGGCATATTTAGCATCTTTTAGGGTTTTAAAGATGTATCATATATATATGTTATATCATTTTTTAATTTTTTCTTTAATTTTTTTTTTTTTATGGATATTTGAGGTGTGTATTTTGGGGATTTTACTTTATTTGAGGAGTCTATTTTGGGGATTTTACATTTTCTACCAGAGTCACAGGTTCAACCTTGTTGCCTATGGAAACATCTAGTTTCCGATGAACACACTAAAATGTTATTCTAATAAAAAATAAAAAATTGTACCTTATTTTCTGTATGTATGCATAAATTTTTTCTAGGGCTAAACAATGGACTCACATAACAAAAATGATTTCCAACCTGAAGAAGATGATCATGCACAACATACCACACAACTAGAAGAAGGATATTTTGAAGCTAGTCAAGTGCTAGAAACAACGAAACATTTGATTGTGGAAATATAGAGTTATAAGGCAGATAATGAACAACCGAAGAAAGCTTAGGAGAAGCAACAAGAAATCAATGAAATGTTACTACAAACTCTACACAAAAAGAACATTGGAAAGGATCCACAAACAAAACCAAAGAAGAATCAAGAGGTTAGTGAAAATGCTGAAAGAAAAGATAACTCCTCCAATGATACACAGAAGTTTGAAAATCAAATAAAAATAATTGGAAAAAGAAAAGTTGACCATCTAGAAGAGGAATTCAAAAAAATCAAACCAACCAGCTTCGATGGAGAATCCAAGACCAGAGAAGAAGTAGAATCTTGGTTGCTAGATATTAAAAAATATTTCCAAATTTACAATTACTCCAACAAATTGAAGGTTTGAATGGCAATTTACAATATGAAAGGAAAGGCCAACATTTGGTGGAAGGATCTAAAAATTTCCCATGGGTTAAAGGAAAAGAATATCGAATGGTCATAATTTAAGAAACCTTCAAGAAGTAATATTTGTCGGAAAGTTACTACGAGAGAAAGAAAAAGGAGTTTTATGAATTAAAGATTGGCAAAATGACCATGGAATACCTTATCAATACATTTTTAGATCTTCTATGATTTGTACCCTATATTAAGGAAGAGAAGGTAAAAGTACAACGATTCCTAAGTTGTTTTTCGCAGTCTTACAAAGACTGGATCGAGTTCAATAACCCAAAAACCTTAGATGAAGTGCTAAGGAAGGAAAGTTATGTTTTGAACAATATAAGCAAACTTAATGACATCTCTAAAGTATGGAAGGATAAGAAGCAAGAAAAATTTAACTAGTGGAAAAAGGGCGTCAAGCCACCACCTTTTAGGAATATGCCAAGAAATTCACAAGGGAATCCTTATAACAGAAATGAACAGTTGCAACAGAAAGGTAATAAACCTGTTAACTTTGGACCAAAAGGGACTGTTGGAACCCCTAAAGAACCACTGAAATGTTGGAAGTGTGGAGAACCCCATCTAAGATGAAATTTCCCACTCTCCAATGAAGCAAATAGGGCTATCCATAACCTACAAGAAGCTTCCACTATTGGAGAAATTGGTAAAAGTTTCCATAGGATTAATGTATCCCTTGAAGACTGTAAAGCAGATCATCAATCTACAATTGTAGAAATTGAAGGTACAATTTCTAACCAAAATATTTCTATATTAATTGATCCAGTGGCTACCTTAAGTTACATCACTCCTAAAATGATGGAGAACTTCTAGCTCTTCAATGAAGCAAATAGGGATATCCATAACCTACAAGGAGCTTCTATTGTTGGAGAAATTGAAAATGTTTCCACAAGATTAATGCAGCCCTTGAAGACTGTCAAGCAGATCATCAATCTACAATTGTAGAAATTGAAGGTACAATTTATAACCAAAATCTTTCTATATTAATTGATCCAGGGGCTACCTTAAGTTACATCACTCCCAAAATGATGGAGAACTGCCAGCTCACCAAGGTAAGTCATTTGAAACCCTGGTTAGTCCAGCTAGCCACTACAGAAAAAAGAAAGGTAACCGATTTTATTGCTGACTGTGAAATTAAAAAACAAGATCATGGGACTATAATCAATCTGAATGTTTTACCTCTAAGATCGTTTGCTATGATAATCGACATGAACGGGTTAGAAAAGTATAAAGTAGTGTTAAATTGTTTCGATAAGAACTTTACATATTTTGTTGAGGATCAGATTGTTAGGACAGTAAAGGGTATAAATAAACTTGTCTCTTTAAGGAAGATTTCTGCCATGCAATTAAAGAAATGTTCGAGGAAAGTCTGCAAGATTTATGCGGTTTGGGCCACTGGCCTACTCCTTAACGAAAATTAAACACATATAAGTTATCACCCAGTTCTAAGTGAGTTTATAGATGTGTTTCTAGAAGAGATACCAGGACTACCCCCTCAACGAGAAATAGAATTTTCCATTAAGCTTATACCCGGGTCTGTGCCAGTATCTAAAATACTGTATCGAATGAGAATTCCTGAACTAACTGAATTGAAAATTCAGTTACAAGAATTGCTAGATAGGGGTTATATCAAACCCATTCTGTTGCATTGGGGAACACCAGTTTTATTTGTTAAGAAAAAATATGGAACTTTATGACTTTGCATAGACTATAGGCAACTAAATAAAGTAACCATTAAAAATAAATACCCACTGCCTCACATTAACGATCTGTTCGATCAGGTAGGGGGAGCTAAAATATTCTCAAAATTAGATTTACGATCTGGAGATCACTAGATCATGATTAAGGAAGAAGATGTTAATAAAACAACTTTCATGATCCGTTACGGGAACTGTGAATTCATAGTAATTCCTTTCGGTTTAACTAATGCCCCTGCTACATTCATGTGTCTAATGAATAGTATCTTTAACAAATACTTGGATAAGTTTGTGTTAATTTTTATCGGTGATATCTTAATTTGCTCCAAGTCAGAGGAGGGACATCAACAACATTTAAGAATTGTCCTACAAACCTTAAGAGATCATCAACTTTACGCTAAATTTGAAAAGTGTGAATTCTTTAAAAAATAAGTTCAGTATTTAGGTCATATTATCTTTGAAAAAGGAATCGTAGTAGATCTGCAGAAAATAAAAGCTATCTTAGAATGGCCAGTTCCAAAGCATGTAACTGATATTCGATCCTTCATGGGACTCACCAGTTATTACTAGAGGTTTATCGAAGGATTCTCAAGGATTTCCTATCCCATAGATTCTTTACAAAAGAAAGGAGTAAAGTTTGTATGGTCCCTAAAGTGTCAGGAATTTTTTGAAAATATCAAAAAGTTATTAACCATGGCACCAATTTTAAAAGTAGATGACCCTTATAAGAACTATACGGTTTGTACAAACGCTAGTAAAGAAGATTTGGGTGGAGTGTTATATCAAGAAGGACACGTGGTATGTTACAAATCTTGTAAATTAAAAGACCATGAACGGAATTATGTAGTTCATGACTTGAAATTGGTAGCAGTAGTGCATGCTTTAAAAATGCGACGTCATTACGTGTCAAGGAAAAAGTTCCTTTTTATTAACATATAATACTTGCGTAAAGAATTTATTTAAACAACCTGGAATTAATGCTAGGAAATCAAGTTGAATGGCCTTATTGAGTGAATTTGACTTCGAAGTAAAACACAACAAGGGTAAGGAAAATAAGGTCGCAGATGCACTCAGTTGAAGAACTCATGAAATATATGAAATAACTATGAGTAGACCAAAAAGTGATCTCTTGAGTAGAATAAAAAACAACAAGTGAACACGATGCTGAATATTTGAGTTTGTTAAATAAATTACAAAGAAATGAAGTAAATTTAAATGGGACAGAATTCAAGATAGACCGAAATGACTTAATTTGGCTTAAGGACATATTGTACATGCCTAATATTGCAGAATTGAAACTATTTATTCTAAATGAAATGCACAAACCTCCTTATGTAGGCCATCCTGGTTATCAAAAAATGATAATAGTCCTCATGAAACAATTATTTTGGACAAAGTTAATTGATTATCTATCTAAATGTATGGACTATCAACAGGTGAAAGTTGAACATCAACACCCAACAGGTTTGTTACAACCATTGCCAATTCTTGAATGGAAATGGGAAGTCATATCTTTGGATTTCATCACAGTTTTTCCAAGAACTAAAAGTCAACATGATTCAATTATGGTTGTAGTAGATGAGTTCAATGAATCTACGCGTTTTATTCCTGGGAAATCAACTTACAAAGTGGCTAGTATTGCAGAAATATTCTCGAAGGAAATATTTCGACTGCACGGGGTACCAAAGATGGTAATTTCTGATTGAGATGTTAAATTTACATCAAATTTTGAAAATATTTGTTTGCAGGCTTAGAAACCAAAATAAAATTTAGCACTAGTTATCTCCTTGAAACAGATGGATAGATAGAATGTACAAACCAAGTCATAGAAGAAATGTTAAGAATGTACATTATGGAAAAACCCACTAAGTGGGAAGAATATTTGCATCTGGTGGAGTTCACTTACAATAATGAATATCAAGGCTCGTAAAAAATGAGCCCATTTGAAATCCTAAATCGGAAGAAGTGTACTACCCAAGTTACTTGCAATATCCCCGTAGATCGTCTCATAGTAGGACTTGAACTGTTACATGACATGGAACAAATTGTTCAAGAAGTACAGAAGAACTTGAAAGTGGCAGAAGATCACCAAAAGAGTTACGCTGACTTGAAAAGACAACATAAATAGTTTTATGTCAGAGACCATGTATATCTTTGAGTCAAGCCCTAAAAGGTCTCCCTCAAATTGGGAAGTTGTACCAAATTGGCTCCACGTTTTTGTGGACCCTTTCAAATTTTGGAAAGAATTGGACTCGTGGCGTACAAACTTGCGCTTCCGGCACATTTAAGAATTCATAATGTTTTTCATGTTTCATTATTAAAGAAATATATTCATGATTCCACTCACATCATTGATTGGAATGTGGTATGGGTGGAACCAAAAGGCGAGTTTCCAGTAGAACTTGTGCACATTCTGGAAAGGAAAGAAACAACACTTCAGAACAAAGTCATCGCTCGGGTAAAGGTACAATGGAAGCACTTTATCCCCGAGGAAGTGACTTGGGAATTTGAAGAATATTTGTGAAGGAAGTTCCCTCTGAATTATTCCCAGAATCAATGGAGGAAGAGTAAAAACACTGAGGACAGTGTTTGCAATAAGGGGGTGAGGATGTAACATCCCCCAAGAAATAAGCATTATTTAGTAATTTTGATTTTATTTGAGTTATTGTTTTAATTAAAAAAAATGGCTGGATTTGAAATCTGCCAATAAGTCCTTGGCGAATAGATGTAATAAAACAATACGATTAAATGAAATTATGAATGAATGAGGACATCCACGTTGAATGAGGAAGTTATGCATGCAAGAGTGGGGGACAAGGAAGAGTAACCTCAGGGATGTTGAAAACAAGTGCTAGAAGTGCAATTAAGGCACTAGGCATGCCCTGGAAATCAAGGAGTTTGTTAGCTGCAGAAATTCCATGAGGAATTGGGTGCTTGCAGAAAAGACCTAGGCAAAATAAACTATAAGAAGGAGGCATACGAGGGAGGCATGAAAATGCTTAGTATGATGGAAAGGAATCATTTATGTGTGAGCATTCTCTATTAGGAAAGTTATTTAATCCTTGCTGTGTGAGCACTCTGGTCTTCGACAAGTTATTTCTCATTGATTGACGGAGATCTGAGTCTGAAGTTAACTGTTAACACTCTTGGCATGCATCATTTAGCTCGGGGGTGATTAAGGGTAGAGAGAAAGTTGTTCCTAATCTACGGTTGGGTGGAACGTGGTTGTTCCTACCATATTCAAGATCACTGTGATTCTAGGTTCCATTAAAGTTTTTATATTATGCAGATTGTTTATTTCTTCATATATACATGTATGCCATTGATAGGAATTTATCTATGAGGATCTTAGGTTTTTCTGGATGAAAACTGTAAATGCGTTGTATGAATAATAGATCCTATTCTGTTTTATTCCTAGAATTGTTTTGACTTATAATTATACTTTGGGTTATGAAATAATTTGATAAAATGATTCTCATATCCTCCTTGCATTATTGTTCAAAAATAAATCTCTTTCTGTACATTAGATTTGGATACAACAACTAGTTTATACATATCAATATTTTATGTTGTAATAAGTGAAAGTAGCAGATCTAATCTATGGTTTTTGCCTTAATCCATGGGAAGCTTGTGTGATGATAGCTAGCACACCCAACCTTTGTGTTAGGATTATTAATCCTCCCTTGTACAATTTGGTCATATGTCTAAATCAAGAGTCATGTCTAAATAGGGAGTCCATCCAGTCTATTTTTAGTCACTAGCACCACTGGGTCCACTTGGCCTAATTGGGGCACATGTTCCAGTTACTAACGCATGGGGAACAATAATTGAGGCCTATTGCCACTGATTGCACTTGCATGCATCAGTTTAGGATCCTCCTAGATCAATCCATACAATTTAGGATCCACTGGGAGTGCGATACCAACCCATGTTAGTTGAGTTGAGTTGGTGACTAGTCAAGCTCAGTTAGGAGCCAGTTACATTTAGTTCTAGTCCTCTACATTCACTTAGCACTAGGTTTGCATGGCTACATGCATGAGAGGTGCATTCCTCACCTACCACAGTCAGTTAAGCTTAGTTTACACTGAATTAGACCCTTGAGTTGTGATTTAGAACTCTGATGAACTCCGATAATGATTTAGACAAGGTCAATTAACCATTCAGTCAAGTAGAGACTAATCAATTCGAATTTCGTCACATGAATTCGAATTTCTTATGGTTATTTAGCCATTGTAATTCATTGTAATTGTTATCTAATTACTTTTGATTAATGAAAGCATTCACCCTTGCAAGCCATTTTTGCATTGTTTCATTCTTCAATTACCGAGTAAATTGTGTGACCTATTCTTGTGAGTTGTGTGTTGATCCATAGATCTATGTGCTCTATTTAATATGGTATCAGAGCCTCAGTGGACAAGGCACTTCTCCTCCTCATATATCCTATTGGATCATTTTTTTGGAGCAAATTTTCTCCTTCCAGTACTGCACCAGAAGTAGAAAATTTACCACTTAATATCCCAAGTAAAGGAATTGTTGATCAAGCTTGCTTGATCAATTATGCTGGGTGTGATGAAAATTCCAAAAGTGCAGAATGTCGACCTTATTTTTCTGTTTGATTGTGTGATTTACAGGTTATCAGTTCTCTTCACTGCATTCGCTACAAGCAGCTCAGTCTCCTTCACAGCATTCGCTACAGCTGCTCAGTCTTCTCTACTGCATTCTAGATGGCCCCTCCAATGGAGCTTCTCACTCCTTTCAACTATCACCATTGGAAGGAGGACATGGAGATGCAGCTATGCTCCAAAAGACTCTTCAGACTCATAATGGAAGTAGAGAAAGAGCCAATTCATTATGTTGACAAAGAAAAGAATTGGAACAGGCTTGATGAAGCCTACGGATGCTTGTGTCTCTCAATCTCTCTCAATCTTCTCTTCCATATCAATGGATTGAAGACTCCCAAGGAGGTTTGGGATAAGCTTGCCTCCTTATTTGATAAGAAGGATGATTTGAGGGTCTATCAGCTAGAGAATGAGCTGATCTCTCTCCATCTAGCCAATTTCGAAACACTCAATGAATTCTTCACACAATTCAAGAATCTAGTGTTCCAATTGAAGCCGTGTAAGGTAGATAAGGAGGATGATCAACTCATCCTTGCCATTCTCTCCAAGCTTGGTGCAGACTATTTAGTTTTTGTATCAACATTTCATTCTATGAAGCTCTCTACTCCAAACCAGAAGATGCCTACTCTCGACTCTTTCATTGAATCTCTTACTCAGGAGCATGACAAATTGATCCAAATGGGGATCATTTGATATTCCAGAGATCAAGCATTTGTTGCACGAGGAACTGAGGTATAGAATGACAAAGGGAAGAAAAAGGACGAGTATCCTGTAGAGAAAGAGCAGTCAAAAGAGCCTTCAGGTTCAAAGAGAATAAAGAAGAATGGCAAAGGAAAGACACTCTGTTCTTACTGTGGAAGGGGCTTTCATCCAGAAAGCACCTGTATGAGAAGAAAAATAGATGAGATGGCTCTTCTTCTGAAGAAGCATAACATTATTGTACCTACTAGCATAAGGAAGGCTGATCAGAAGGAAGAAACTAAAGAATATAAAGAGACATGCTATGCATTGAAGGATAGCTGCTCCACAACACATGCCTTCCTCATTGATTCTGGAGCTTCCAATCATATGGTTGCATCCATAGAATAATTCTCTTCCTTGCAGTGTTTTGATGGCCCTAGTATTCAGATGGTCAATAGCAGTAAAGTTCAAGCCAAAGGGAAGGGATCTATCAAGATTGAATAGGGAAAGTTCAAATATGTGCTTTATGTTCCCTCCTTAGCTGCAAACCTATTATCTGTATACTAGATGACTCATACTAGCTCTCCAAAGTGAGTCATATTTGGTACAGACTTAGTGGAGATCAAAAATATCTCTACTAGAAACATCATAACGAAGGGTGCTGCAAATCATGCCTCCAAGGGATATGAGTTCTCACACTTCATGCCATTTTTAGAACCAGTACACTCTCAACAACCACTTGCTAGGGAAGGTAAAAAAATTTCATCTACATCTTTTGCATTTTCCACTAGTATTGCGGATCTAGCTATATCAGTTTATGAGATTGATATTCATGGTGATTCAGATCTAGATCCAGTCCCTCCTTCCAAATTGGAAGCTAGGAAGATGACTGGAAATCAATCTGACACTTAGAAGGGAAAGACCCTTGTGCTATGCCATGCAATCTTACCTCCTTCAGAGAGATACAATAGACTCCCTGTAAGATGCTACATGGCAAGGGATTAATATTGCTACATTCAGAAGAATAGAGCTGATCATACACCTCCTCATCCAACAAGAGACAAAGATTACATTCCTCCTTCCTTCCATCATCATTTTGGGAGAAGATGGAGAAGTCTACATGCCAGGCCCCAGGATAACTGTGCACAGAACATCATGCATGCTACTCCGCTACATCATAGAGATTGCAGCAGCACATTTTCTATTTTTTCAAACTTGAATCCTGATTCTATCTGCTTAGTTAGAGGGGGGGATTTCTTTCCATGTGGTTTTTTCCCTAGCTCCTTGTATTTAGTAGTTGCTTTACTTTACTTGATGTAATGGGTGACCTATGGTCTTAGTTACCAGGGCCCATAGATTTTCCAAGTTAGCATTTAGGGGGGATCTTAGGATTATTAATCCTCCCTTCTCCAATTTTGTCATATGTCTAAATCAGGAGTCGATCCAGTATATTTTTAGTCACTAGCACCATTGGGTCCACTTGGCCTAATTGGGGCACATGTTCCAGTTAATAAAGTGTGGGGAACACTAATTGAGGCCTATTGTCACTGATTACACTTGCATGCATCAGTTTAGGAGCCTCCTAGATCAATCCCTACAATTTAGGTGCCACTGGGAGTGCCGATACCAACCTAGGTCAGTTGAGTTGAGTTGGTGACTAGTCAAGCTCAGTTAGGAGTCAGTTACATTCAGTTCTAGTCCTCTACATTCAGTTAGCACTAGGTTTGCATGGCTGCATGCAGGAGAGGTGCATTCCTCACATACCACAGTCAGTTAAGCTTAGTTAACACTGATTTAAACACTTGAGTTGTGATTAGAAACTCCAATGAACTCTGATAATGATTTATACAAGGTCAGTTAACCATTCAGTCCTCCGATAATGATTTAGACAAGGTCAGTTAACCATTCAATCAAGTAGAGTCTAATAAATTCAAATTTCCTCACATAAATTCGAATGGCTTGTGGCTATTAGCCATTGTACTTTATTGTAATTATTATCTAATCACTTTTGATTAATGAAAGCATTCACAGTTGCAAGCCGTTTTTGCACTGTTTCATTCTCCAATTACTGAGTAAATTATGTGATCTATTCTTGTGAGTTTTGTGTTGATCCATAGATCTATGTGTTCAATTTAATACTTTGTATGTGTTTATCTCTATCGATCAGGAATGCATCTTTCCCATATCTATATGTGTTTTGCTTAGATCTGATATGTGAATGCATTTTGGCCAGATCTGATATGTGAATGTGTTTTCTCCAGATCTGATAGGTGAATGCATTTTGTTCATATCTGATATATGAATGCGTTTCGTCTAGAATTGATATGTAAATGTGTTTTGCGATATTTGGTATGAGTTTGTCTCTATATATGATTCTTTACCTACTGATGATGTATGGGTATGTTTCATATGGTAAGAGGATGCGGGGTTTAACCCCCACTAAAGCAATTATAGATTAAAAATAAACTATGCTTTACAACTTGTTTCTTGCATGTACATAAGGAAACATCCATTCTTAATAGTAATCCAAAATTATGGATTAACAAGTTTTAAGCTAATCAGACATAAGGAAAATATGTAGGAGTTATTAAAGTGTGTTTAAAAAATGGATTTTCTATATTGAATCTTGTGGCACAAATGATGAACATAGGACTAAAGAATTTCTTCTTAGAGATCTCAAAGACTCTATGGCCCGTAGAAAGAATCACAACTATAAAACCTTATCAAGTATTAAAACTAAACTCAATCTCTTAACCGACAAAAATCAAGTGCAGAAGATGCTTGCAGAAGATTTTTCCTAGAAATTTTAAGTCTACCTGCAACCCGCAATTGCGGAAGGATGATTGTGGAAGAGTTTTTTGGGAAATTTTTTAAGTCAACTCATAACCTGCAATCCAAAATTGCGGGAGGGTTTTTTGGAAAATGTTTTAAGTCATGTCGCAACCCATAATCCACAATTGTGAAAGGGTAATTGTGGGAGGGTTTTTCAGAAAAAGTTTTAAGTCAACCTGCAACCCACAATCCGCAAATTGTGGGAGGGCATTTGCAGAAAGTTTAATTCGGAAAAATGTTAAGGGAAACCCACAACCCGCAATCCACAAATTGTGAAAAGGTAATTGTATAAGGGCATTTGTGGAATTTTCAATTCAGAAAAATGTTAAGGGACCCTTGCAATCTGCAAATTGCAGAAAGGTAGTTGCAGAAGGGAATTTGCAGGAGCTTCAATTTGAAAAAGTGGTAAGAGAAACCCACAATCCGCAATCCGCAAATTGCAGAAGGGTATTTGCGAATGGTTATTTTTCCGGTGTTTATTTGGGTATGCGAGTTCCTCCTTTTCCATGATTTCCTAATTGGTGTGACCATGATCTGAGTGTTATTTTGTTTGCCCAAGTTTGTTTCTTAAGCCAATATGTATATTTAAAATGTGACCCCTGCAATAATGAGTAAACAATACCCTCACTTGCATTTTATTTATGAGTATATCTATATATGTATATATGAAAATCTCTGTTTTAATGTGAAAATCACGTGCAGAGAGTTTAGATCTAGAATGTAGACTCTGGAAATTGTGTTCTATGACACACACACACACACACACACACACACACACACACACACACACATATTCATTCATAGAAATGAATAAATCGTATACAACAATTAATACACACACACACACACACACACACACACACACACACACACACACACACATATATATATATATTCATTCATAGAAACGAATAAATCGTATACAACAATTAAATCTTATGTCTAGATTTCAGATATTAAAGTGGCATACAAAACATCACCTGTAGGTTGAAGAACACTTGCAGTCATTGTTTCCTTTTTAAACACATGCATTCCACAACAGGTTAGATAGCAGTAATGTATGGTTTCAGCAACAAAATGAAAACTATGACATATATCTTTAGAAACTTGTAGGGTTTTAAAGATGTATCATATATATATGTTATATCATCTATTATTATTATTTTTATGGATATTTGAGGTGTGTATTTTGGGGATTTTACAGCGCGCTTCTAGGAGGATGCCTGGCAACAACTTCTGAAGTTGGTGGACACCCTCAATACTCCTCGACTCCACAAGAACTATAAAGAACAACAACTTACCAAGAGTTAGGGACTTTTGGGAGAGAGGGGAGGATCCTATGGACTTCAGGATTTGGATACAAAGGATTGGGTTGGAGCGACTTGGGAATGGGGAAGAAGTATAAAAAATGGTGGAAGATTTCCACGACCAATATATTTGCACAAATAATTGTAAAGACAAGTTATGATGGGGTATGACTCCTATAGGGGCCTTCACTATCCAGGAAACTTACAAAATTGAAGGAGGTTTCAACTGGGATCCAGATGATCAAGCTTGGAAAAATATATCAGAAGCAAAGTAATTATGGCCCAAAATTTCAACTTTTGTCTGGTTATTTTTAATATGGTGAATATTAACTAGAGAAAACTTGGAAAAAATAGGGCTTTATGGGCCTTACTATGTTGCTTATGCAAACAAAATAGAGAAATTTTCGACTATGTACTAGACAGGTGCTCGTTCCCTAGCACGTTCTGGGGTAAAGGCGCGTTTTCCTTTCATTGCTCCAACAGAAGTAAAGGAAGACCAAACCTCATGATGATAAATTGGCCTAAGGAACCCTTTAAAAATGCGATTATCAACCATACTTAGTATATTTTTCAAAGCTTTGTTGTAGGGGAGACATGGAAAGAATGTAACTGACGGATCCTTAGGGGTACCTCACTAACTATAAACAGAGTATGGGAAACCATACAGTAAGAGATTTTGGAAACTATCCATCTTGGGTCTTGGGAAGAGGCATATTGGCATGCTTAGAGGACGGAGAGACGAATCTTAAGGAATTGGGGGATTGATGGACTGCTGCAATGCTGGGGTCATCCAAAGATCCAATCCTCGGGTGGTTCTACCCATAACTGATGGGAGGCCCCCCTTCCTGGTTGATTTAAGCTAAAAATCAATGGGGCCTCTAAGGGAAACCTTGGGATGGCACGTTTTAGTGGGATTATCTAGGATCATATGGGGGAAATGAAGTCCCTTTTTATGGCTAAATAGGGATGACACCAACATTGCTGTCGAGACGAAGGGAATCATTCATGGGCATGGGATTGCACAACTGTAGAATTGGTATACCTTGGTGGTGGAAGGGGACTTGAGTCTGGATATAGGAATGGAAGAGAGAGATCATAAAGACATGCCTTGCTCTAAATTCTTATGGAGCTGGCATTTGGAGTACATGTTGGAATGGTTGGAAGAGATTGTTTGGAGGGCGAGTGGCATAACCTTTAGCCACATGAGACGAGAAGGAAATAAGGTGGCACATAGCCTTGTGAATGTACATATGACAACTCGATAGGTGATCATTGGTAATGCGTAGGAGGATTTGACTAATGAGACATTTGGACTTGGATGCAAGTCATAGGTGTCCCTTGATAAAGCAAGCTATGAGTCCCGTGACACATGGCTGCTCTAGCTAGACCATGGGGAAGCCAAGTGTCTGCCGTTTAGGTTGTATGATGAACAAGAGAATTGTTTGGATGAGAATGATGTTATAGCCTAAAATGACACATCTCTTCTTGTGACCACTTTCCCATGATTTTGTTGCATGTCAACACTTCCATGACGAAACTTCATGAAAGTCACTAAAAAAACACCTAACTTGGAGGATCCTTATATTGAGTTTTGTAACTTTGTTTGACATTTTCTCTACATCTTTGGAAAGGTATCTGAGTCATAAAAAACTTTCTAGAAGACACCAAAGTCTAAAAATGCCCAAAAGTACCCTTAAAATGAGCATCTTTGACCTATTTGTGACTTGTCCTACATGGTACTCGCGTGTTCTGCCTTTGTACACACGGCTTTCCTTGCATTCTACCCGTGAATTCCCTGAATTACTATTGTATTCATAAATATTGTCACTGCATCCTGTGAATATCTATTTTCATTCATGACTATTGTCACTGTAACCCACGAATACGTCCTGTACATGTCAAAAATAGATGTTTCTCGATTCTTGGGTAGTTTGGGTGGTTATATAATTGACTCCTTCGGTTGTAACTACTTTGTCTTCGACCATATCTCTTCAGAAATGTATAATTAGAGGTAGTGAGGTCAATGATAAGGGACTTGAATCATTGCATTGTTATGCTCGAGGAATTGGGACTCTCTTTCCTTCCACCGTTTCCCTATAAGTTATCTCCTTGTGTTGTAAAGCTTGGAGGTTGAGTTCCTTGGAGAAGAGAAGCAGTAGAACCAGATTAAGGTTTCGTGAGGTGCCCAACTTGAAGAGAAGGTATATTTATACTTCTTTCATGAATAATAAAAATGTTATGCTCTTCCTCTTCCAATCAATGTGACTTATATATTGAATCTCTGATTATGATTATATGATGTTGTTTATCAGATTAGGTTTTCACGTTTCATTGAATATAATATCCTCTCATATGGTCATATTGGTTTGAGGAAGGTATAATTTGTTTTACAGGTCTCTTGGAGCAAGAGGAGGATTGAAGGGCTACTTGGATCAACCTTCATTTTTCAAGGTATGAACCATTCTAATCTTTGAAACTTGTTTATATATACTTGTAGAACTATATGCATCTCTCTTTCAACCCCAGTACGTTGATGGTCTCTTAAACCTTAGCCATAGGAAACTTTCCTTTACAACAGAATTGGTGACTCCACTAGGGAGAGACTTGTCTATTTGGAGGTTCTCTATCTTTTTATAGTATTTTGTAAGGTTTCAGGTCCTTCTTTCCACTTAGGAACACCTTCTCATCATGGTAGAAGACCTCCCCTGCCTTCCTAAGGTAGTTTTTGTCCTTTTTTGGGCCTTTTCCCACCCATTCGCGAGTTGTAGACTCAACAGTAGCATGCCTAGGATGTACACATGACCTGATACAATGTCAAACTACGTATGAATCATGACTTGGTAGTACTGCAACTCGTGAATGCCTCAAAATAATGATTTTTCCTTATTTTTTGTGGGCTTTTCTGCTGTTTGAGGGTTGTTTGGTAGGGTTTTGGGGGTCCTCAACAGGTGCATGAATCCAAGGAGTTAGTGTCATCCATTTAGGGTGTTCTTTATCTAGGTTGCAATTCCTTTCTAGGCATTAGGGTTTGTTCTTTTTTCATCCCCCCCATCCCCTTTGCTTGGTTTAACTTTTGGCTTGTGTCTCTGGTCAGCCTCTGTTAGAGATATTTGTCTGAGTTCAGAAGCTTGTTGGTGTTTGTTTCCTTCTTTTTTTGTTGGTTAACTTAACCATGCATAAGTATTTGACTTGTCTCTTATGCAAGCTTCCCTTCCAAGTAGGGTTTATACTAACTTTAGGGCAGTCTAGAGTCTGTTTGGTGGTTGTATAGCAGAGTTCCTTTTTCTTTGTTCTTGTTATCTTCATACTTTAGTTTGTAGGTAGTTTTTCTTTTGCATTTATGAACGAAAAAGAAAAAAGAACATATAGTTGTTTAATATGCATGTGTATTAGGGTTTTTTTTTAATGCATCGCATATCTTTATTCTTGAAAAAATAAAAAGAAATTGTTGTTTTGTGGCTTTCAAGTTTCTATTTGAAAAAGAAAGAGAATAGTTTTTGCTTTTTGCATTTCATTTCTCTTTTCTTAGTCATCTTGTTTCAAAATTGAGTCAAAACACCATTGGTCTCACCTTCACCACCTCCTTTGAGTAATCAACAACCCTTTAAAATAAACGCTTAATATTTAAAATATATTAGTAAATGTTTGTTTATAGGGACGACACACACTAGTCCAAGCTAGTGTTTTGGGTTAGGGATACATTAACTGCCCAAAACTTTAAACTCAAACATAGTGGCCTATATTTTACGAAATAGAACTTCGTTGAGAAAGACACCGGAAAGCTCCTCTCACACAGGAGTTAAGCACAAGGTCGTGTGATACTGAGATGTTGGAGATAGCCCTCCACTTCTCAGTAAACCATACACTAGAGTTATTGCACGTTTGGGGACTCACCAAATACCTCCCCTCAACTTCATGTGGTGCATGGTACTACTTGAGTTTCAGGCTTAGCTACCCTTCCCACGTGCATCGGATGGACTGACGACTATTCCACTGGACTTTCTCTTTAATTTTGGTAGCCTTAGTATCTTTTCTGCTAGGATCTTACTCGGGTGGCATTGGAAGGATATTTCCATTGCAAACAAGGTAGACTTGGAAGGTAACCCTGGTTGAAAATTTGGGATGGAGGCTGGGTGATTCCAGCGCTTGCACCCAGAGAAATCTTCATGGGATGCCAAGTAACTACTCTCCTTCCTTTAGTGGTTAGTGCTGGGCCCTCATCATCCTAGACTTTCCTTTGGAAGGCATATTTGTTTGCATGGCATGATACTTAGGTATTTTTTGCTAGTGGTGTGTTCTTTGTGCTGTTGGTTACCTGTCAACCTCATACTTTTTCTTCTTATTTGAAACTATGGCTAACACCCCTTTGAACACCAGCTAAGAGATCCCCATGCTGGGAATTCCCTGTACTATTTCTCTCACAAGGAATGTTGGCGTTCCTTTGATGGCCACCTTGAATCTGCCTGGATTCACTCTAGGCCTACCGTTGTGGTTGTTTTCAACTCCAACTATCCTGAATGCCCCTGATGCTTCTCAAGTAAGCTCCTTATATCAACAGCATCAAAACACTACTTCCCCTTCACTTGTAGTTGCCTCTCCTCCTCCTTCTACCTTATGTGGTGAAAGCACTAATACTAGTAACCGACAGTCTAAAAGGAGTAAAAGAAGGAAGAATAGGAAGAGAACTCAAAAGAAAGGGGGCACCCGTTCAACCTATGTAGGTCAAGTTGAACCTCACCACCTAGCCTCTACAGTTCATTCTGCGGCACCCATCCAACCTCTACAGGTCATGTTGGATCTATGCACTCAACCACTGCAGGTCAAGTTGATCTTCACCATCTAGCCTGTGCTGCTCATGCTGGTGGAACCTTTATAACCTTTGCAGGTCATGTTGGATCTAGTCACTCAACCTCTATAGTCCATGCTGAGGGCACCCGTTCAACCTTTAGAGGTCAAGTTGAACCTCCTCATCCAACCTCTGTAGGCCATGTTGGACCCAACCACCCAACCTCTACAGGTTATGCTGGGGGCACACACTTAGCCTCTGTGAAGCATGTTGAGCCTAACCATTCAGCCTCTGCTGGTAATGCTGGTGGAACTCGTCCAACCTCTATAGGTCATGTTGGACCTAGTCTCTCAGCCTATGCAATTCTTGCTGGGGGAAAACTGTCATGCTCTATGGGTCATGCTGAGGGAAAAAAGCCAGCCACTGTGAGTCATGCTAACAATGTTGAAAAGACTAACCGTTAAAAACACAAGCCCAAGTTTCCTTGTAATATTTGTGAGGTGAAAACCTTACTCATCGATGCCCTTTATCTAGGTTGCAAGTCCTTTTGTAGCATTAGGGTTTTTTCTTTGCTCATTCCCCCCACCCCCTTTGCTTGGTTTGAATTTTGGCTTATGTTTCTGGTCAGCCTCTGTTAGAGATCTTTGTCTGAGTTCATAAGCTTGTTGGTGTTTGTTTCCTTCTTCTTTTGTTGGTTAACTTCACAATGCCTAAGTAGTTGACTTGTCTCTTATGCAAGCTTCTCTTACAAGTAGGGTTGACACTAAATTTAGGGCAGTCTAGAGTTTGTTTGGTGGTTGTATAGCAGAGTTCCTCTTGCTTTGTTCTTTTTATATGCATACTTTAGTTTGTAGGTAGTTTTTCTTTTGAATTTATGAAGGAAAAAGAAAAAATAACATATTGTTGTTTAATATGCATGTATATTAGGGTTTTGTCTTTAATGCATTGCATATATTTATTCTTGAAAAAATAAAAAGAAATTGTTCTTTTGTGGCTTGCACGTTTCTATTTGAAAAAGAAAGAGAAGAATTTTTGCTTTTTGCATTTCATTTCTATTTGCTTAGTCATCTTGTTTCAACATTGAGTCAAAACACCATTGGTTTCACCTTCGCCACCCCCTTTGAGTAATCAACAACCCTTTAAAATAAACGCTTAGTATTTAAAATATATTAGTAACTGTTTTTTTATAGGGACGAAACACACTAGTCTAGGCTAGTGTTTTGGGTTAGGGATATCTTAACTACCCAAAACTTTAAACTCAAACATAGTGGCTTATCTTTTAGGAAATCCAACTTCATTGAGAAAGACACCGAAAAGTTCCTCTCACACAGGAGTCAAGCATGAGGTCATGTGATACTGAGCTGTTGGAGATACCCCTCCACTTATCAGTAAGCCATACACCAGAGCTATTGCACATTTGGGGACTCACCCAATACGTCCCCCCGGACCCCATGTGGTGCCTGGTATTGCTTGAGTTTCAAGATTATCTACCCTGCCCATGTGCATCGGCTAGACTGACGACTGTTCTATTAGACTTTCTTCACGATTTTGATATTCTTAGTATCTTGTCTCATAGGATATTACACAGGTTGCATTGGAAGGATATTTCTAGTGCACCTAGGGTAGACTTGGAAGGTAACCCTAGTTGACAATTTGGGAGGGCGGTTGGGTGATTCCAGCACTTGCACCCAGAGAAATATTCATGAGATGCCAAGTAACTACTCTCATTCCTTCACTGGTTAGTGTTGGGCCCTCATTCTCCCAGAATTTCCTTTGGAAGGAATCTTTCATTAGAGAGAATTTGAGGTCAAAAATGGGCCTCAAAAGGACCAAAATGTACTATAAAAATCAACCAATTACATTCTAGTAGATGACATCATCCCCCATGGTTGAGGTGGCATTGCATGAGTTAAGAATGCTTATTTGTCACATTTTCTATGGTGGATGAAAACCCATAGTTAACCAAGGTAGTGGTACAAGTACTTTTAAGTCATAAAGTGAAGTACTCACAATAAAAGTCATTTCAGACTTTCTCATAAAATAATATTATTGTTATTTTCAAGTAAAGTACTCACAATTCACTTTCTCATAAAATAGTATTATCGTCATTTTCAAGTAAAGTACTCATAATTCATAAAAATGTCTTTTCACATTTTTTTATAAAATAATATATTGTCATTTTCATGTTTTTTAATTTTAAATTATATATTCACTCAATTGTATTTAATATCTAATGTCAAACTAATATATATATATATATATTAACTTTTGTACTTTTAAAATAATTTAAATTCATGAATGATATTTATATGAAAAAAATATGTTAGTTATGCATATAAATTAAATTCATTTTTGTTTAATTTTATTTACAAGTTCAAGACAAATAAATGCTAAAGGACAATAAATTTTTGGGAATTTAGAATGAATCTTAGTCACATCATTGTAGAGTTATTTTATTAATTTTATTTATAGCCAATTTAGAAAAGTAACTCAACCATGGTTATTTATATTGTGTATAAAAAGTAGTGTAGGAGGTGAGTTGTCATATATACCTACCCCATAAAACCCTTAACTCATAATATTTTAATATATCTTATATTTTTGTAGTACATCTCTTAGGAGGCCCATTTTTGACCTCAAATTCTCTCTAATGGTTTGCCTGGTTTGATACTTAGGTCTTTTTTGCTAGTGGTGTGTTCTTTGTACTGTTGGTTACTTGTCGACCTCATAATTTTTCTTCTTGCTTGAAACTATGGCTAACACCACTTTGAACATCAGCCAAGAGATCCCCATGTTGGGAACTCCTTGTACTATTCCTCTCACAGGGAATGTTGGTGTTCCTTTGATGGCCACCTTGAATATGCTTGGATTCACCCTAGGGATACCGGTGTGGTTGTTTTCAATTCCATCTATCCTGAATGCCCCTGATGCTTCTCAAGTAAGCTGCTTATATCAAGGGCATCAAAACACTGATTCCCCTTCACTTGTAGTTGCCTCTCCTCCTCCTTCTACCTCATGTGGTGAAATAATTGATACTAGTAACAGACAGTCTAAAAGGAGTAAAAGAAGGAAGAATAGGAAGAACACTTGAAAGCAAGGGGGCACCCATTCAAACTTTGTAGGTCAAGTTAAAACTCACTATCCAGGCTCTGCAGTTCATGATGGGGGCACCCATCCAACCTCTACAAGTCATGTTGGATCTAAGCACTCAACTTCTGTAAATCAAGTTGATCTTCACCATCCAGCCTCTACTGATCATGTTGGTGAAGCCTTTCTAACCTTTGCAGGCCGTGTTGGATCTAGTCACTCAGCCTCTACAGTTCATGCTGAGGGCACCTGTTCAACATCTACAGGTCAAGTTGAACCTCCCTGTCCAACCTCTATAGGCCAGGTTGGACCAAACCACTCAAGCACTTGCAGGTTATGCTAGGGGTACACACTTAGCCTCTGCGAAGCATGTTGATCCTAACCATTCAACCTCTGTTGGTCATGCTGGTGGAACCCATTCAACCTATGTAGGTCATGTTGGACCCATTCTCTCATCCTCTACATGTCATGCTGGGGGAAAACTCTCAGCATTTGTGGGTCATGCTGAGGGCAAAAAGTCAGCCACTGCGAGTCATGTTGACACTGTTGAAAAGACTAACTGTTCAAAACACAAGCCCAAGTTTCCTTGTAAGCTTTGTGAGGGAGACCACCTTACTCATCAACGCCCTTTCTCTAGGTTGCAAGTCCTTTTGTATCATTAGGGTTTTTTCTTTACTCATCCCCCCCACCCCCTTTGCTTGGTTTGAATTTTGGCTTATGTTTTCGGTCAGCCTCTGTTAGAGATCTTTGTCTAAGTTCAGAAGCTTGTTGGTGTTTGTTTCCTTCTTCTTTTGTTGGTTAACTTCACCATGCCTAAGTAGTTGACTTGTTTCTTATGCAACCTTCCCTTCTAAGTAGGGTTTATACTAACTTTAGAGAAGTCTAGAGTCTATTTGGTGGTTGTATAGCAAAGTTCCTTTTGCTTTGTTCTTGTTATCTGCATACTTTAGTTTGTAGGTAGTTTTTCTTTTACATTTATAAAGGAAAAAGAAAGAAGAACACATAGTTGTTTAATATGCATGTAGATTAGGGTTTTGTATTGAATGCATTGCATATCTTTATTCTTGAAAAAATAAAAAGAAATTGTTCTTTTGTAGCTTTCAAGTTTTTATTTGAAAAAGAAAGAGAATAGTTTTTTCTTTTTGCATTTCATTTCTCTTTGCTTTGTCATCTTGTTTCAACATTGAGTCAAAAAACCATTGGTTTTACCTTCACCACCCCATTTGAGTAATCAACAACCCTTTAAAATAAACGCTTAATATTTAAAATATATTAGTAACTGTTTGTTTATAGGGATGGCACACACTAGTCTAGGCTAGTGTTTTGGGTTAGGGATATATTAACTACCCAAAATTTTAAACTCAAACATAGTGGCCTATATTTTAGGAAATCCCACTTTGTTGAGAAAGACACCGAAAAGCTCATCTCACATAGGAGTCAAGCACGAGGTCGTGCGATACTGAGTGGTTGGAGATACACCTCCATTTCTCAGTAAACCATTCACCAGAGCTATTTCACATTTGAGGACTCACCCAATACCTCCCCTCTACCCCGTGTGGTTCCTGGTACTGCTTGAGTTTCATGCTTGGCTACCTTGCCCATGTGCATCAGCTGGACTAATGACTATTTCGCCGGATGTTTTTCATGATTTTGGTTGCCTTAGTATCTTGTCTTCTAGGATCTTACATGGGTGGCATTGGAAGGCTATTTCCATTGCACCCAGGGTAGACTTGGAAGGTAACCCTGATTGACAATTTGGAGGGAGGTTGGGTGATTCCACTGCTTGCACCCAGAGAACTCTTCATGGGATGCCAAGTAACTAATATCCTTCCTTCATTGGTTAGTGCTGGGCCCTCATCATCCTAGAGTTTTCTTTGGAAGGCATGTTTATTTTCTTGGCTTGATACTTAGGTCTTTTTTGGTAGTGGTGTGTTCTTTGTATTGTTGGTTATGTGTCGACCTCATAATTTTTCTTCTTGTTTGAAACTATGGCTAACACCCTTTTGAACACCAGCCAAGAGATCCCCATGCTAGGAACTCCTTGTACTATTCCTCTCACAAGGAATGTTGGTGTTCCTTTGATGGCCACCTTGAATCTGCTTTGATTCACCCTAGGGATACCGATGTGGTTGTTTTCCACTCCAACTATCCTGAATGCCCCTGATGCTTCTCAAGTAAGCTCCTTATATCAAGGGCATCAAAAGACTGTTTCCCCTTCACCTATAGTTGCCTCTCCTCCTCCTTCTACCTCATGTGGTGAAAGTATTGATACTAGTAATCGACAGTCTAAAAGAAGTAAAAGAAGGAAGAATAGGAAGAGCACTCGAAAGTAAGGGGGAACCCGTTCAATCTCTGTAGGTCAATTTGAAACTCACCACCCAGCCTTTGCAGTTCATGCTAGGGGCACCCATCCAACCTTTATAGGTCATGTTGGATCTAAGCACTCAACCTCTGCAAGTCAAGTTGATATTCACCATCCAGCCTCTATTGATCATGTTGGTGGAACCTTTCTAACCTCTGTAGGTCATGTTAAATCCAGTCACTCAGCCTCTGCAGCTCATGCTAAGGGCACCCATTCAAACTCTATAGGTCAAGTTGAACCTCCCCGTCCAACCTTTGCAAGCCATGTTGGACCCAACCACCCAGCCTCTATAGGTTATGCCGAGGGCACACACTCAACCTCTATGAAGCATGTTGATCCTAACCATTCAACCTCTGTTGGTCATGCTGGTGGAGCCCATCCAACCTCTACAGGTCATGTTGGAATCAGTCTCTTTGCCTCTGCAGGTCATGCTGGGGGAAAACTCTCAGCCTCTATGGGTCATGCTAAGGGAAAAAATTCAGCCATTGCAAGTCATGTTGACACTGTTGAAAAGACTAACTGTTCAAAACACAATCCCAATTTTCCTTGTAAGCTTTGTGAGGGTGACCACCTTACTCATCAATGCCCCGCCATAGCAGAGGTATGAAGAGTTTAGTTCCAAGGTCATCTTGTTTTTAAACATCCTGAAGTCTCTCAACAACTAGCCTCTCTTAGTCAGGTTGGACATAGTCACCCAGCCTCTGATGGTCATGCTAGGGGTGAATAATCAGCCACTACTAGCCATGTTGAAACCGTTGAGAAAATTGGTCATTCAAAGTGCAAACTTAAGTTCCCTTGTAATCTATGCGAGGGAGATTATCTTATTCATCAATGCCCCTCTATCGTAGAGGTGCAAAGAGTGTGGTCCGAGACTCAAGAATACCATATTCCTAAACAACCTGAAGTTTCTCAACAACCTACTCAACCTTTGGTTGATCAAGTGGTCGAACCAATCTTAGCTTTGGTCGATCCCACTCTTCTTTTGGAGAGTGATCCTCATGTGATTGAACCAATGTCATCTTTGGTCAATCTCAATCTCCCTTCGGAGATTGACTTTCAAGAAGTGGTTGAATCGATTCTATCATTGATCAATCCCACTCTTCTTTTGGAGAGTGAAGTGTCTGCTAGTCACATCTTCTTCACTGCTAGTTCAAAACTTACTGAACAAGGGGGCACTGAACTCGCTTTGGATGAACCCTTACCAAGCTCTTGTATTGTTTCCTTTGATTGGGATAGCCTAGTTGAGCCGTGCTTTCCTTCTAATGTACCTTTACAGATAAAGGTCCAAGTTGGACAATACATGATTGCTCATTGTATTGTTGATGAAGGATCCTCAATTAGTATTTTGTCTGCTCATGCTTGGAGAGGCATGGGATCTCCCAGCCTTGTGTTGACAGCTAGTCAGTTACTGGCGTTTGATAGAATAACTAGTATAGCCTTGGGAATTCTTTTCCAAACACCCGTTACTTTGGGTGGAAATATCGTTTTAGTTGATTTCATGGTGATAGAATACCCCTTAGAATTCAATATGCTCCTCGATCATGATTATGTTTATTCCATGTAGGATGTGGTGTCAACATTCTTTCATGTGATGTACTTTAATCATGGCAAAGAAATTGTCACTATCAATTAGTTGGATTTTCTTGATCCCTCTCCTGACCCAACTAGAGACTAGATTTTTCCTTTATTGATTCCCAGTGTCTTGATAGACACTACCCCGCCATGGGTGAGCTATGTGGCCTCATATGCCTCGCATTCAATTGCTACTGAGAAGAAGCCTCTGTGTTCATGTTTACCTTCTCGGTATTCGGTCCCAACAATTGACCAAGTGATCCATCCTATACAGACTGTGGAGCCGGCTCTCCACTCTATTGATCCATTCGAAAGTTCATATATGTGTCCTATCTGGGATGGTCCACTTATATATGGTGAATTTTTCCTAGAGTCTTTGATACAGTATGACCTTCTTTTGGATATTGGTTTAGTTGTGACTGTGTATAACCCTAATTTTCTTGATAAGATTGATCTTTCAATTGATCGATCTTCTTATGTTGATCTTGTTGAGTCTTAGGACTCTCCGTTTGATTGTCAAGTCAGTGATCTTGATGAGATTGATTTTTCTTATCAATTTTTCAACTCCTGTGATACTGAGTTTGTTCCTGCAGACTCTATCTCATTTATTTTTTCTTTTCTTCTGAGGTTGATCTTACTGATTATAAATCCTTGGGCCTTGGCACTATATAATCTTCTTTGGTTCTTTCTACTTTGACTTTCCCTTTTGTAGAAGATAAGAAAAGTCACATGTGTTTCTGGAAAAGTGACTTGAATTGGATTTTTTCTTCTGAATATGATCCTGATGTTGGTGTTTCTTGGAGACATGATTTTTAGTTGGATTCACAACTGTTTACTGGCCTCACCTTGTTGTTCAAGTTGTAATTGCATTCTCATGTACCCTGCTCGTGCTTATGAGCCTGATGTCAGCTTCCATGCTTTTAGATCGTTATATAAGCCTTCATCTCTGCTCTCATCATCACTTAACCTTGTATCATCTTGCCTTTGCAACTTGACACCTTTTACCTTGAGGATATGTTCTCTAAGTGTCATTATCTTGATCATGTTCCTTGCATTATGCATAGGTCCGTTCCTTGCACTTGGAACTAGTTTCTCCTACATTTGACACTCGTCTCCTCGCATTTAGAGCATTCTTTCTGCTCTGCTTTGAGATCATTAAAAATAGTAAGGAGGCCGCAATTTGATTTTTTTGGACTTGTTAAAACTTCACAAGAAAGATATGTATTTATTTTTAAGCCCTGGTCCGACTCCTTAAAATTGACTAGATTGCTGAGTAAACTTGTTCGTTCAGAATCGTTAAGGTAAATTGAACAATCATCTACATTGGTGGTAGGTTATCTCTTTCTCAGACCATGTAGATTATTTATGAGAAAGGAACACTTTCTTTTTTGCGGAATTGAGAAGAGTATCTTCAGGCATAGGTTTATCTCTTTTCTAGACTCAGAGGACTAAACTTACGGAAAAGGACCCTTTTTGAGCTTATTTTTCTCTTTTTTCGTGCTCTGGACCTAAACTTGAAAAATATTTCGAGTGTACTTTATGTCTTTGTCATGCTTGTTAAAACCTAAGAACAAAGAATCGAGTTTACTGTTGTCTGTACCATTCTCATAAATAAATGGATTTTCCAAGTGATCTTTCTTTCCTGCACAATTGTTAAAACTAGAGTGTTTTGCTCTCTTATGAAGGAGCGTAGGTTTGGTGATAGTTTACCCCTTTTTCGAACCTTGTTGACTACTATGAAAAAGGAATTCATTAGTTCACCTGGGATAAGAGAGTTCTCCTCTGTATTGTTTTACACTTTTTCGAACTTAGGAGACTAACTTTACGAAAAAGTGACCCCTTGGATTCTTCTTTGGAGTTTTCAGACTCTCAAAACTATGAAAAAATTGCCAAGCATTCACTAATTTGGGCTCATAAAATCCATGAATCAGTGCTTTATCAAGCATTCTTTCGTTTCTTCTTTGAGCTTGTCAAAAATGAAGAGGGTCCCGAGTTTGATTTCTTGGACTTGTTAAACCTTTACAAGAAAGAGGGAAGGGAAGTTCATCACATGTATTTTACATCATGGTAGCAAGTCTTGTTTCCTTGAACAAAGCACCAGTTTTGAGTCTATCAACAGTCGAGTCCTAATATTTTGACCTTATCCTGATTGAAAATTTCTTATTGCTCTAGATGGCTCCTTTTTCCAATTATATGGGGAATTTGTCAGTGTCTCCTACATTGTAGATTTGTGTTGTTTGGTCCTTTCGTGACAAAATCTGCCTAAGTCACTTTTGTGTCATGCTCAATGTTCAAGAAATAACCTTTGTCAGCCATTTCTATAGTTGCCTTGACCTTTTGTGTCGGCCATTCCCCGTATCAGTGCATTATATTATGTATTCGGTGGTCCTTGTCGTAAAATTTTGTACCAATTCTAGATCGACTCAGTATTTGACTTACCTTATGTTGGATTATGAAGGATTCCTTAATGCCTTCCTTCCAAGGTATCTCTTCCTATTGATGTCAACACCTTTTTCTCTGGTAATGAGATTTAGAGTTTATGACAGTACCTTGGGGATTGTAGTCATTAGTGGCAATTTTCCTCGCTATTGGGTAGTGGGAATACCTTACTGTCTCCTACTTGATGGATTCTTCAAGTTGTCGACTTCAATTCCTTGTATTCACACTTTTCAAAATGTACTAGGTATCTTGGGGACCATTTTCATTAATGGTGGTTTCCCTTGCGTTTGTTAATGATTCTCATCATTGACTGGTAATCAAATGGTTTCCTCCATGTTCAACTTCAACTCCTTTATTCACATGGTTAGGATTCGTACCTTTTGGGCGGTTTGAATTGAAGACCTTGGGTCGACAGTAGGATTGTCACCTTTTAATATTTCCCGAGTTGCACAAGACCTTGTCACACTTCATATGACATTTGCTGAGACATAGATCCACCTTGTATTCTTATGGCTATGATCGATTATTGATCATGGATCCACCTTGTTCACTTGTGGCCATGACTCCTTTAGATTTGATATGGCGCCTTTTTGCATATTAAGCAACCATGATAGTTACATAAGTTATGCACATGTTGGATCCTCCTGTATCTTTATGGTGATGATTTGTATATGGACTTGTATGTCCCAGAGATCAATTTTGTTTGACATTTATCTCTCTTTCAGGTACCTCTTTTCTGAGCCTTTCAATCTTGGATTCACTGCTCTCTCCATAATCAGTTGTTTCCTTTATAATTTATTTTGGATATCATCTTCCCCTATAACCTCATACATTAGGGGAATATGTTATAGCCTAAAATTCCACATCTATGCCTATGACCACTTTCCCATGATTTCATTGCATGTCGACACTTCCATGACGACACTTCATGAAAGTCACTAAAAAAACACCTAACTTGGAGGAGCCATATCTTGAGTTCTATAACTCCATTTTACCTCCTCTCTACATCGTTGGAAAGGTATCTAAGTCAAAAAAAACTTTTCAGAAGAAACCAAATTCTGAAAATTCCCAAAAGTAACCTTAAAATGAGAATCTTTGACCTATTTTGACTTGTCCTACATGGTACCCATGTGTTCCACCTTTGTACACACGAATTTCCTTGCATTCTACTCGCAAATTCCCTGAATTACTATTGTATTTGCAACTATTGTCACTACAACCCGCAAATATCTCTTTGCATTCGCGATTGTTGTCACTTCAACCCACGAATATGTCATGTACATGTCAAAAATGGATGTTTCTCGAATCTTGTGTAGTTTGGGTAGTTATACAATTGACTCCTTCGGTTGTAACTAGTTTGTCTTCGAACCTATCTATTCAGAAATGTATAAATAGATGTAGATAGGTCCATGAGAAGGGACTTTAATCATTTCATTGTTATGATGGAGGAATTGGGACCCTCTTTTCCCCCACCTTTGCCTTAGAAGCTATCTCCTTATGTTGCAGATCTTGGAGGCTGAGTTCCTTGGAGAAGAGAAGCAACAGAGCCAGATCAAGGTTTCGTGAGCTACCCAACTTGAAGAGAAGGTATATTTGTACTTATTTAATGAATAATAAATATGTGATGCTCTTCCTCTTCCAATCAATGTGTCTTATATATTGAATCTCTGATTATGATTATATGATGTTTTTTATCAAATTAGGTTTTCATGTTTCATTGAATATAATCTCCTTTCATATGGTCATATTGGTTTGAGGAAGGTATCATTTGTTTTGCAGGTCTCTTGGAGAAAGAGGAGCAAGAGGAGGATTGAAGGGCTGCTAAGATCAACCTTTGTTTGTCAAGGTATGAACCATTTTAATCTTTGAAACTTGTTTATATATACTTGCAGAACTATATGCATCTCTCTTTCAACCCCAGTACTTTGATGGACTCTTAAACCCTATCCATAAGAAAGTTTCCTCTAAAACAATTGATCCCTTTAAATCTAACGAATATGTTCATGTGGAGTTATTGCAATGAGTTTTTCCGTAAGAAGGGATTTCAATTCGGGAGGTGGAGGATCACAAAATTTATGGAAATATTTAATGGCTATGACTGAGCAAGGGACAATTGAGATTAGTCGTGGTACACTTGCAATCATTATGAAAAGTGGGAAGTTTCTCAAAACTTATGCAACAACATGGTAAGCTTTCCTCGTATCTGGTTCAAAGGTGGTGTCTTATAGTAAGTATCTTCCTATGTGGAGCGAATATGGAGATGGATAAGACAATGGTGGGGGAAAGAAGGGGCAAGTTGACTCATAGGGGTAGGGAAAACAATCCCCTAGACACCCTATACACATCACACGGGCTCATAAGAAGGCTACGTGGGAGGCCAAGTATTTTTCATCTTGGGCTGCCATCAGGAATCCAAGCTCAGATTGGTGGTATTGAAGCATTCTTATGGGAGAATTTGGATGAGGAGATGCTCAATGTGGTGACTAAGGGGATTGAGGATTGGGTCATGGAACTTGGTAACTATGTGGCCCATCTTGGGCTCTATAAAAGGATGATTTCCCTTGTATGGGTAATGAAGAACCTCATGGGCCATTTATTATGGGAGCGCATGCCGAAGGAGGAGGGGTACGACACCATGTCCAATTTTGGAAGGATCACTACACAGAGACTAGTAGACTAAACACAAAAATGGAAGCAGTGCTGGAGGCTCTCAGGATTTAGTCGTCGGATCCCTCTACTGGGCGGTTTTGTGGTGCATCGTCGACTGCTGATGGTGATTTCCTGTGGCATCTGGGTAGTCACTGTGGGTTCTGAGGTTAAGTTCATGGTTATGTGGCTATTCAAGTTAGAGCTTTATTGTGTTAGTTTGTATGAGTCTGGAATCTATTGTGGTAACTTGGGGAAGTATGTTTACTAGTGATAAGCGAATTGGATGGGAAAGCGGGTTAGTTTGTACCACTCTCTATTTTGTAATGGGCATTTATGGGGGTTTAAATATTTAGTTGGTTGGTTTGTGGGTTAATTGGGAAGCTATCACTCACTAGATTTATGCAATGATGTTGTTTCAGAAGCCATGTAACTACTTTTGCTATTGATACAATAGTTCTCTTACTTACAAAACAAAATACAAAAATAATGATACAACACTCATTATTCTAGTAGAGAATATTTTTTCTGCAACTTATGATCTAATATGCATTCAAATTAGAAATGGAGTAGATTGAAATGTCCAAGGGAACTCTCAAACCTAATTTTTAATATTTCTTCAAAGGATTAATTTGTGAATAGGACAAGATACCATTGGTAGGTCAAATTGTTGGTAGGAAGGCACTTTTTCCTCATGGCAAAAAGAATCCATATGAATTTCCTAAATTGACACTAAACCTAATGTTCGTGGTACTTCAAACAAGGTTTCTAATCATTCTAATGTAAGTTCCATGCAACATAAATATTAGAAAGCATGCAAGCACCGTGGAAAAACCAATCACACTGAAAATAATTGTTATAGGAGGCGTAATGAGCTTGCTAAAGCCAAGAAGAAAGCCTCTAAAGAACAACATGTTGCTCTTTCTACCTATTTTATTAAGCTAAGTGAATCTTCCTTTTCTCTCTTGGAATGGATCTTGGACCCAAGTTCCTCTAATCACATGACTACTAACGCTTCTTTATTTACTGCTTATGACAAAGGAAAGCATTTGGCTCATAAAGTTTCAATTAATGATGGTAATGATCTTTGGGTAATTAGGTATGGTAGGGTTAATGTTCTTAATGGTGTATTAAAAGACATTTTCCATGTTGAAGGCACGCTCATCAATTTTCTTTATGTTTATTTTGTTTTTCAAAAAGGATATACATTTGAAGCTTGGCTTAATCAACATGTCTTGAAAGATATTAGTAATGGATTCAAAATTGTCTCATTTGGCCTTGGTGATCATGATGTTGGTTTGTTTAAGTTTTATTGTTTCTCCTCATCTAGCAAACAACCTTTCTATTCTTATGGTGCACATGTTGATGAGAAAATTAAGATGTCACATAAAATATTAGGTCACTTGAACATTGGTAAAATAAATCTATTGTCTGAATGGTACATGGCCTACCTCCAATTTCTTCCATTAAGTGTGTTTGTGAAGGTTGTGTCCTTGGTAAACATCACAGGGAAAAGTTTGAAAACGATAGATATAAGCATTCCCAAAAACAATTTCAATTAGTTCATAGTGACATTTGTGGTCCTTTGAGACTCTTTTTCAGGTACTCTCTACTTCATCACCTTCATTGATGATTACAATGGGAAAACCTGGGAATATTTCTTGAAACATAAAAGTGAAGTCTTTGTTATATTTCAACAATTGAAATCCCTATCTAAAAAAGAATTTGGAAAATGCATCAAGGTTCTTTGTACTAATAATGCATGGAAGTACACTAAAAATGATTTTTCAACATGTTAATTAAGTATGGGATTAAAAATCAAAGGACTATCCTTTACACACCTTGACAAAATTGGGTTACATAAAGGAAAAAGAAAACCTTAGTTAAAATTCTTAAATGTATGTTGCATTCAAATAGACTTGAGAAAATATTTTGGCCTAAATAAATTTATTGTGAAAATCATATTTTGAACAAGGTCCCTACTAAAGTAGTTTACTAGGTTATTCCTGAAGAAAAATGGAGAGGAAGGAGACCAAGTATTAGCAATTTAAAGGTGATTGGTTGTGAGTGTTGGGTTCATATTCTTGATGAAGAACATAAGAATCTTGAGCACAAACCTTGTAAATGTGTCTTTTTTGGTTATAGTGAGGATTCTAAATCATACAAGTTAGTTGATTCATCTATACAAGTTAGTTGAAGAATCACTAGATTTTGCATAACCTCAAGTTGCTTTGAATTTATCTTAGTTGGAAGTTGATATTTTGTATATAAATGTTTCTTAAAGTGATGAATAGGTCGTAGAACTTATTTCTACAGTTGATTCTAGTGGTCCACCTAAATCTTTTGAGCATTCCAATGTTGTTCGTAATACCAATTGTTCTCTTCACGCTTGGGCATGGAAAACACTTGAATCTATAGGTTTTGATGTTTCTATTCCATTGATCATTTGTAGGACTACATTATAATTTACATTTATGGAAAAAATACTAGACATAAATGATTCTTCCACTTATGTGCAGGTAAGAGGAAATCCAAAAGGGGAGAAAGCAATGGTTGTTAAATATGATTCTTGATTAGGAATCATACCTAATATTTTGTTCCACTTCCTCTTAGGAATAATCTTGTTGGATGTAAATGGGTCTTTAAAAAAATATTACAAATGGATAGTATGAAAATCATAAGACTTGACTGGTATCCAAAGGCTTTCTACATAAAGGAGGTACTAATTACACTAAAACCTAGTTGCTAAAATAAACACCATAAGAACACTTATTTCTCTTGATGCATCATTTTAATGGGTAATTGACCAAATGAATGTCAAGAGTGTCTTCTTAAATGAAGATCTTAGTGAATATATATATATATATATATACAACAACCAACTGGTTTAATCACTTTTGACTCTTCAAATTTGGTATGAAAATTAAAGAAGTCCTTTTATGGTCTTTGTTAGGGTCCTACCCCACTCCCCCTACTTAATCTATGTACAAGGTCATAAGACCCATTAGTTAGTTAGTGGATAGTCATTTATTGTAAAAGGTCCTACCTTATTAATCATAGTTCCTTAGGTGGTCAACCCTCATTAATATATGGACCATGATTAGTTAGAATTGGGATATTGAAGTACTATATATATAGAGTAGTAAGATATGTAATGTGGAGTCAATAATTGTCATTGTATTTAGAGCTAGTGCTCTTAGATGTTTCCCCCTTGAAGAGGCAAGTGAACATTTGTTATCAATTTCATCTATTCTTCTTTATTTTATATATTTCCTATGAATTTATTGGTTTAATTATATTACAAATGGTATCTGAGCTCTTTCCTTGGACAAAAGGGAATAATTTTATAGGGTTTTGCTCTTCAAACAAGTAATCTTGCCATTTTTGCTCCATTTTATTTTTATTTTTTATTTTTTTATGTACCATATTAGGATATGAAACTCATAGGGTACATAAAATACATAGGATATAAGTTGTCTCTTATTTTCAACTTCTGGGTTACTATAATTTTGGAGATATACTCAGTCAAAGTTAAGGGGAGTTTTCTTGGGGTTTGGCCCTTCCAAAGTAATAATCTTGGAATTTTTGCTATAATTTTTTTTTCTAGGAGGTTTAATATAGAAAAAACCATAGGATAAGTATAAGACAAACCAAGCTATATGTGATACAATTTTTATATCCTGAATCGTTAGAGGTACATAGTTATACCTTGTGGAAGTTAGGGTTTATGACTAGTCCAAAAACTACTCTCAAACAAGTTTTTGAGGAAAACTATTATATCTAGAGCATGCAAGCTCCAAATTGAGTGAGGCCTATTTTATTGGAAATAAGGTGGACTGTAGTGTCTATGGTATCAATTTTAGATTCATATCCAGAAAAATGGACGTGTGGCAATTCATACACTTTCACCTTCTTAAAATGGCCACAAATAAGAAGTGTTGGAAAACTTGCCACAACCTTATATTGGCACATCAGAATTAGGTCAGACTTGTGGAATTATAGAGAAGACATATCACATTACTACATGACAAGGTTTCAGAATCATAGGGGCCAAAATTATAAGATACCTCAGTTTTAAGGTTAGCTAGAACAACAGTCCCTAATTTAGGGTTTTAAAAGTTATGTTTAAATTTGCATAACTTTTGAATTTGAAGGTATAATTTAGGTGATTCAAAAGCCATTGGAAAGATGAAACACATGAGAATATGTTGAAAAAATAATATCATCATTTTTTGATACTAATTTCAATATATTGAGGTTGGAAGTACACACGATATGTGTAGCAATTTCTGAGTTACAGAAGTGTCATCCTTAAGACCCGATAGATTCCACCCATGATCGAACCCTATAGACCACTTAACACCAACTCACTAAAAAATATGGAGACACATTATACTACCAGTAGGTTGAAAAACCTATAATATCAATACACTCATCTTAATTTATAGATGAAACAGATTCAACAAACCATCAACATTTGGGATCAGACATGGGAAAAAAAAGTTGGATACAAAGTTAGACCATTGGGAGAAGAAGTTATATGAGAATTTGAAAAATTTGATAGTTAGTTCCACACATGTAGAGGAACATGTGAATCCATAGAAAAATAAGCCACACCATGAAGAAACTTCTCAGTCAGGACTATTTAGCCAACATCAACCTCCATTTGGTCCTCATAGTGATAAATCACATTCTATGTGTAATAACACCTGGAATCATTTTACTAAAGTAGAATTAAACAAGTTTGATGGTTTTAATCCATCAGGATGGGTTACTTAAATGGAACATTACTTTTCTCTTCATAGTATTATAGACGACATGTTGAAACTTAAGGTGGGGTCTTGTATTTGGATCCAGAAAATGACAATGGTGGGAGTGGCATAAAAATTCCTATGGGCACTACATTTCTTAGATATTATTTGTTAAAGCTCTCCATGAGAGTTATGAGTGAGATCCTGACCATTTGGGGTGGCTTACCAAGTTACTCCAAACAGGGTCAGTCACAGACTATATTTCATCCTTTGAGCAATTAGCCATTCGTACAGATAACTTAATAGATTCTTTATATAAAGAATGTTTCATTAGTGGCCTTAAGGAGGCAATTAAAGCACAAGTCAAAATGCAATGTCCTGCTACATAGTTGGAGGTATTGCAGAGGGATATAGAAGTAGATATAGTGATCAATGCACAAACCAACAAATCCTCTTTCATTCCTCGCTCATTCCCTACACAATTCAATCCCTCAAGCACAATTCCTTCTCCTGTCTGGAAGGTACAAACATTGTCTCCATAAAAATGGAAGAAAGATAAAGATGAGGACTCTACTATAATTATGATGAAAAATATTCTCCAAGTCATAATTGTAAAGAAAAAAAGTTATTCCACATCAATGTGACAACTCCTACCAGTCTTGAAGACATCATTACATAAGATACCCCCATGCTTCAGGACATTGAGTAGATTCCTCCCATACAAGAAGTGGAAAATGAGTTCCATCAAGAAGAACCACTAATCTCTCTTCATGCTTTATCTAGTATTTCATCCACGCAAACCTTGAAAATTTGGGGTTACGTCAAGCATCACAAAGTGGTAGTTTTGGTTGATAGTGGCAACACCCACAAATTTATACACCAACGATTGGTTGGGGAAATCCATTGTTATATATTCTTGATTCCCAACTTTAAAATTATGATAAATAATGGAGGGATGATGAAATGTCAAGGGCGTTGTGAAAATATAAAACTCCAATTGGGTGTTTATCATCTCAAATCTCATATATTGACCATAGACATGGGTGGTCATGATATACTTTTTGGGGCATAATGGATATGTACACTGGGGCCAGTTATAATGGAGTTAAAGGAATTATACTTGATATTTACTCAAGACTCTCATACTCACACCCTTAGAGGGATCCAAGTGAATTCCCTCGAAATCATAAGTTCTCATCGGATGGAAAAATTATTGAAAGGCCACTATGGAATTATTGCTCACTTCCATTCCATCTAGGCTTTGGATAACAAAACTATCAAAATCCATCTTGACCCGCAAAGGGTTTTGGACAAACATCAACAGGTCTTTGAAGAACTGAAGGGACTACCCCCATATAGAGGAGAGCATGGTTATGGTATTGCCTTGATTCCAGGAATTCAACCACCAAATGTAATACCATATAGGAATCCATTTGCACAAAATAATGAATTGAAAAAATAATTCATGAGCTACTAGAGGTAGGAGTCATATGTTCCAGCACTAGCCCATATTCATCCCTAATGGTCATGGCTTTAAAGAAACAAGGTGATTGGTGCATGTGCCCTACTTTTTGTGCCATCAATAATTTGACCATCAAAGATAAATTTCCCATCCTGATAATTGATGATATTTTGGATGAGCTCCATGGGGCTAAATTTTTCACCAAACTTGTCCTTCATTTGGGATAAAACCAAACAAGGATGAAAGAGGAAAACATTCCATTCCAGACATATGAAGGTCATTATGAGTTCTTGGTAATTCCCTTTGGACTTTGTAATGCGCATTTTAATTTTCAAAGCCTCATGTATCAAATTTTGAGGCCATATCTTCATCATTTTGTGTTGGTTTTCTTTGACAACATTTTGATTTAGAGTAAAACATGGTATTCCCATGTACAAAATGTCAATAAAGCCTTGTAACTCCTTTGGGACTATCGATTATTCATCAAATGCTCCAAATATGCTTTTGGGGTCTCAAAGGTCAAATACTTGGGTCATATAGTTGGACAAGATGGGGTGAAAGTGGACCCTAAGAAGATTTCAACAATGCAAAAATGGTCCCACCCTAAAACCTTAAAGAGATTACGTGGGTTTTTAGGCCTTATAGGATACTGTAGGAAGTTTGTGAAGAACTATGGTAAAATTGTAGCCCAATTGACAACCATTCTCAAGAAATTTGATTTTGTATGGATTGAAGTGGTAAAACACACATTCTCAGTTCTAAAACAAGCCATGTGATCCACGCAAGTCTTAGATATGCTTGATTTTAATAATATTTTTGTATTGGAATGTGATACTTCTGGAAAAAAACTGGGTGTAGTTTCAATGCAAGAAGGAACACCCTTAACATTCACAAGTAAAAAATACTATGAGAAGAACTTGGGGAAGTCTACCTATGAGAAAGAAATAATGTCCATCCTAGATGCAGTTGAAACATGGTGAGCAAAGGATATCATCCTGAGAATAAAAAAAGTGGGTCACCAAAATGATTGGATATGATTATGATATCATCTACAAAAAGGGAAAATATAATGTTTTGGGATATCCGTTGTCAATGAAACATGAGGAAGAGGGATTACTATTTTCCTTATCCTCTCTAGTACCTGAATGGTTAGAGGAAGCATGAAAAGAATGGATAAAAAATGATATTACATCTCATCTAATTAAGCACTTCTAGGAGGATCCCAACCCTCCCAAGGGTTACACTTGGAAGAAAGATACATTATGATATAAAGGTCGTCCTTTTCTGGCATGTAAATCTACCTTAAAACATAAAATATTAACAGAGTTGCATTCATCTCCTCTCATAGGTCACTCAAGATTTTAGAAAACTTATGCACACACTAGGCACTCATTATTTTGGGAAGGCATGAAAAAGGATATCCTTAATTTTGTAGCACAATGAGATGCCAAAGGAACAAGGGTGAGACAATAAAGATTCTTGGGGAATTGCAACCATTACCAATCCTAACCATCATTTGGATTGACATTTCCATGTATTTTATTATTGGTCTTCCAAAAGCAAGTAATAAATAAGTCATCATGGTGGTAGTTGATCAACTTTCATAATATTCCCACTTTGTGCTGGCCAACATCCATTTCTCTAGCAATGATGGATCAAATGTTTCTAGACCATATTTTTAAACTTCATGGCATGCCTACCTCCATTGTGTCAAATCATGATCCCACATTCACAAGAAATTTTTGACAAGAACTATATAAACTACAGGGCACCTAGTTGCAAATGAGCACACCTTATTATCCACAAATAGATGGTCATATAGAAGCAACCACCAAGTGCTTTGAAACCTATTTGCATTGTTTTGCACATGAAAAGAAACACTAATGGGAACAGTGGTTACCATTAGAAAAATGGTGGTATAATACCTCTTACAACAAGGCTACAAAAATTACACCATATGAAGCAGTATTTGGCGAAGAACCACCCTCAATGGTCTCTTATATACCAAGTACTTCCAAATTACATGCAATTGATGACTTGCTTCATAACCATGATGTCTCTCTTTGTAACTCACGGAAAATTTGGCAATGGCCCAAAATCACATGAAAGAACAAGCCGACCAACACCATTTAGAGTGCTTATTTGTAGAAGGTGACCAGGTGTTCCTTTTCCATACCTCTCTCAAAGTTAAAGGCCATCGGAATATTGCACCAAAGTTTTATGAACCATATCTGATTATTCAAATCATTGGTCAAGTGGCCTACAAATTAGCACTCCTAACACACTCCAATATTCACCCAGTATCTCATGTCTCTTGTTTGAAGAAGGTGGTGGGTCAAAATTGTCGAGTTAAAACTACCTTACCTGAACTAAATGAAGAAGGATCCATTTGGCTCCAACCAGAATCAGTTTTGGACACTAGGGAGCATCAATTATGTTAACACACTATCCATGAAGTTTTGATTCAGGGGAAGGATACCTCACCAGAAGATGGTATTTGGGGACCATTTACAAAAATACAACAATTTCCCCATCTCCAACATTGAGGAGAATGCTACAATTGAATGGGGGGACATGTTAAGGTCCTACCCTAACCCACTACTTTATATATGTACAAGGCCCTAAGGCCCATAATTTAGTTAGTGGATAGTTGTTTAATGTAAAAGGGACTTACTTATTAATTAAAGTTCCTTAGGTGGTCGACCCTCATTAATAGAGGGACCACAATTAGTTAGAATTGGGATATTGAAGTACTATATAGAGAGTAGTACGATTGAGAGTTGAATGATTGGGGATGGGGGTATGGAGATCTTTGGTTCGATATTTTTCCTTCAAGTTTGTGGTCTTAATTTTGTTATTAGAGAATAATATGATTTTCCTTTTCCTCTATGGAGTGAATTCTTGGGTGCTCTTTTCCCTTTTGTATCTCTCATCCCTATCCAACCCAGCCAGCTTGACAAGAACCCTCATGTAATGGATTTGGTGTGAAGGATTATGTTGTACATCCATCAAGGAGGCATAATGGTGGAGGATGAAGTGGATTATGGCAGTGCCTCTCCCATTGGTACGGTTTTTGGTCAAAATCATGTAATAAGATGCAAAGATAAAAAATTAATTATGGCTCAATTAGGTGACGTTACTCCCACGGGGGATATTTTGGCTTCCATAGAGTCTCATAATTCCCCTTCACATAAGGATAAGGCTGAGGTCGATAGTAGCCTATGTGAATCCCATCCTCGAGGTTTGAACCGATGTAAGAAAGGATTTCAAGCAAAGAAAGGACATGCAAAGTTATCTATTGGAAAGGAGTTTGGTATTGAAGATATCCCATAATACTTGTCCTTAGCTCTAGCGGGGTGTTTTTGTGGTAAATTGGTGGTGAACGATGCACTTCTCAACTGGATGGCATAAAACTGGAAACCGTAGGTGGGATACATCCCTAACTTCCATATTTTATCGAGGGGATGGATCTTATTTAAGGTTCGTTCAAAGAACGATGCATTAAATATCCTGGATCGAGAATGGTAGTAGGGTCCCTCTGACTTAGTCTTGAGAATATGACATGTTAGTTTCAAAAATAAGGAGGATCCCATAGTACCCACCAAGTATAGGTGGTGTTGTTGGGTTTACCTCTAGTGTTTTGGGAAAAATCCATTTTGGAGGCAGATGAAAACAAGCTTGGAAAGTTCATTGCATTTGAATATAATTGGGATACGAAGGTGGACAACCGATGTGCTAGGATCCTCCTTGAACTAGATATGCATGAAGGATTGTATGAAGAAATCAAGTTGGAGATGCATGAACGATTGTATCAAGAAATCAAGTTGGAGATGCATGGATGTATTTAGTCACAAAAAATGGATTACTAGAAAATTTTGTTTAGATGTTTCACATGCAGTCAAGTAGGTCACCTTCAGAGGGATTGCAACAAATTCATGCCTGGAGTAAAAAGGGCACAATTTCCAATAGAGATTAAACATGTGAAAAACAATGGTCTAGTAAAAGTTGGTGAGCAACCAGGAACCTGATTTGGACGTAGAATGCAAAGCTCCAGACAATAGGAAAAGTGACTTCTTGGGGTCTTTTGATGGTAATCCTCTTTATTTTCCTTCTATTTTTACACATAAGGAAGAAAGGTCTGGCCCTCTTGAAAAAATCATTGCCCTATTGGACGCAACCAACTCCTCTACTCTTAGGTCCCAGGGCAAGTCTCAGTCAGTCCCTCCTTTTGGGTTTGTTCCCCTATCCCATGTTGGTCCGGAAAGGCCTTCCTCTGATAGTGATCCCCCCCCTCAAGTTAGGAAAAATAATCCCATATTTTTAAAAATAGATTCTAATATGCACTCCAAGGGTTTGGAGGAAGAAGCTTCCTTTGGTGGTCTAGCCCTTAATCCTACCCCTAAGGTTCCCCTAGGAAGGAAGTATTTTTTTTCAAAAGAGAAAAAACAAGATGTGATGGATATTAAACTTGGGAAACAATCCACTATTAGTCGGTCTCTTAGAGCAGAAAAATCCTATGGTAATGGTTCCTCATGACATGTTTCTCCTTTAATGCATGGGAGTTAGGGGGCATCCCGAAATTGAACACCCTCAAAAGGATGGTGCAGAACTTAAATCCATTTTTCATCTTGATTCAAGAAACAATGGTAGAGGGGATGAAAGCCCAGGAAGCCTTGATTCCTTGGTTAAAGTAGTGGTTCTTTGCGACAATCAACTCTTCTATATGAAAACATGAGTCAACTCTTAAAATAATGCTAGAGGATAAAATGACAGGCGTAACTTTCTCAGTTCTCAATGTATATGGCCCTTACATTGAACGACACATTTTTTGGGATCCTTTTTTCTCCTCGGAGTTTGCAGATTCTTCAAATTTGATCCTAGGAGAAGATCTCAATTTAACCTTGTCATTGAGAGAGGTTTAGGTCTCTCATGTGAGGGCCAATGCTCTAAGTAATTTCTTCAACTCCCTTTTTGAATCCAAAAGGTTAATAGATATTGAACCTGTTAAGCTGGAGATGACCTAGAGGAACAAAAGAAGTGGAGCTAATGCAACCTCGAAGTGTCTAGATTGTTTCCCAATATTAGAGAATCTGCTCAATGGGACTCTTGGATCACAGATCGATTGTCTTGTAAGTTGAGAATCTAGATGCTAAGCCCCCTTCCCCTTTTAAATTAAATTTGGATTGGTTGAAAGAGGAGGATTGTAAGAAACTAGTTTAGGATTCTTGGTCGCCCTTACACGCCTACCCTTCACTCTCCTTCATGCATTAGTTCATAGATAACCTTTAAAAGGTAAAGAAAATATCAAAAGAATGGGACAAATCTTACATAAATAATCAACAATTACAACTCAAAGAGCTGGAGACCAAATTAGCTGACGTGTATTCTTAGAACTGATCGAGAGTCTTTTTGGATGAAGAATTAGAAGATTTAAAGTCTCTCAAGTGTAAAAGGAGCTCATTATTGGATAGGGAGGAACAACTGTGGAGGTTGAAAATCAGAGCCATTTGTACCTCAGAGGGAGATAATAATACTAATTTTTTCCACCATTTTTCCTCACATAGAACGAGCATCAATACAATTTCATAGATTCAATATGTTAAGGGAAACCTGGTTAAAACCTTTTAGGAGAAGGAACATGCAACGATGTTATATTATTGTTCTCTTTTATTTGAGCCTGAAGGTTGTCCTATACAAGATATTTTGAAAGTATTGAGGATTTTCCCTAGACTAATATAAGATGAAATGAATGAATCTATGAATAAGGAGGTTTTCGAGGAAGATTTGAATCATATTATGCACTCTTTCCATAAATGAAAAAGTCTGGGACCAAGTTTTACGCTGGAATTATTCCAAGGATTTTACAACTTAGTTAAGGAAGACATGTTGAAGGTGGTTTAGGAATCCATGAGTATTGGTAAAGTTTTGGGATCTACCAATTCAATGTTTCTGACTCTCATTCCAAAGATGCAAAAGTCATCTTCCTTTGATGATTTTAGGCCAATATCGTGTTGTAATGTAGTGTACAAGTTGATAGCAAAAATAATCACATAGAGTCTTAATCCAATCTTAAGTGAAATTATATCGAACGACCAATATGGGTTTTTGTTTGAACACTAAATCCATGATGCAGTTTCTTTGGGTCAAGAAGCTATTCATTCCATTAATAAAAACAAGCAATGTGATTTCACTCTCAAACTGGACCTTTCCAAAGCATATTATCGGGTAAGGTAGGCCTTTATCTACTTGTTGCATATTCAGATTAGAGTGTCATTAGAGGTGGTTAAATTCATTATGGGATGTGATTGGTATGCTTCTTTTGCATCCATTATCAATGATTTCCCCTCTCCTTTTTTTTCGGTATACTCGTGAACTTAGGTAGGGTTTCCCTCTCTCATCCTTCCTATTCCTGTTGGTGGCCGAGGTCCTCAGCTGTCTAGTTCTCAGTGCTAAATATTATGGGGATCTGAAAGGGGTCAGGGTCTCTGAATTAGAAGAGCTAAATCATACCCTCTTTGTTTATGACGTTCTCTTGATGGGAGTAAGTTCTCTCAAAAATATTCAAGCTCTCTCTTCTATTATGGAATTGTACAAGAGAGCAATAAGAATGCAGGTTAACATTGATAAATTTGGCTTGTATTTTAATCTTCTTTCCGATGTTATGCAAACTAGAATAAGAGAAGTTTCACTTTTTCCCATGAAACATCTCTCTGAAGGTTTCAAGTATCTAGGGTTTAGCTTCAAACCTAAATCCTACTCCTTTAATGATTGTATATGGTTATATAAGAAGGTTGAGGTGAGAGTTTCCTTTTCTCCCAATCGATTTTTCTGAAGAGGAGAATGATTGGTCCTTATAAAGGTTGTACTACAAAGAATTCCACTTTATTGGGCTTCTATTGCTTACATCCCTAAAGGTATCTTATCCAAGGTAAAAAAATAAGTGCTTCTCCTTTCTATGGACGATGAGCAAACAAGTGGAAGGTATTCCCTTGGTAAAATGGTCAACTTTGGAAAATCAAAATGAATTGGGAGGATGGGTTCTGAAGAATTTGGTTCTTTTCTATCAATCATTAGTAGTGAAATATCTTTGGAACTTGGATCAGTGCTCCTCGATGCTGTGGGGAAGGGTCATGATTTCAAAATACTGCTCAGGTTCTTCTATTACAGATTGGTTTAGGCATCCTATTAAGTCCCATAAAAATGTATCAATAGGCTGGAAGGCCCTAGTCTCGATGTTTTTGTTGGTAGGTAACTGGAATGGTTGGAGAAATGAAGATGAAAAAAGTGTTCAAATATGTGAAAAACCTTGGGTAGGTGCTAGGAATGATTATATATAAACTTCCTAAGACCATCATTGCTTAATTTCAAAATCAATGAATCTTTGTCTTATAAGACGCCCAGGACCAATTTCTCGAAGAGTGGGGTAGGCAAGGTTGCAAATCCTCACAAGCTCTTGGGATCATAGGTGAAGATGTGGTAGAATGGAACCAGTATGTAAACAAATTGACCTCCTACTTTGTTCACCTAGACACTGATTCTCTATATGGTCTGGTGTGGACAAAGAGAAAAGCTTCAGTACAATACTCGACTAAGGTTGGGTATGAGGCTTATGTAGTAGAGGCCTTTAGAGGAGAAAAGGTGTGGTGGTTGACAATAGTTTGGAAGAATCTAGGTCCATTAAAGGCCAAATAGTTTTGTGATTGGCCGTAAGCAACAAGATCTTAACCTGGGAAAACCTGCAAAACTGAGGATGGTAGGGTCCAAGCGTGTGTGTTTTGTGTAAATCAGATGGTGAATCTAATTTTCATTTGTTCTCATCTTGGTCATATGTAGATTTTGTTTGGAACGAAGCTTCCCATAATTTAAATGCCAACTCTAGCTCCAGGTGGAAAATCCTTCCTATGAAAAAAAACCTCTAGAGTTGGTGGAAGGATTATATGATAGGCTCTATCCATTCATTATTCACCTACAACATTTGGTGGGCTCATAATTCTGCTATTTTTCAGAATTGGTGGGTTTCAATGGAAGTGATGATCGCTCTTTTGTTGTAGTGGTCCCAAGAGTATAATCGACTCCAAGCCAACCAAGTTGAGAATTTTGACCTCACCTTACATAGATAAAAGCCTTCCTTGGGATTAGTTTGATGGATCCAACCAAGGGGATCCACCTATTAGTGGTGAGGGGAAAATGATATTTTGGTAAGAGGATTTCAAGCTCAATATCAGATATTCCCTGGGTCATTGCTCAAACATCAAAGCTGAGCTGACTGCTTTATGGGAAACTCTAAAGGTATCTTGTAGCAGAGATATCACTCGGTTGTAACTGTTCGGAGACAAAAAAAAGGTGGTAGTTGGGCTTCCAATATAATTCAGATATCCGCTCCTCATCTGCAACATCTCCCTTCTTCTATCCAAAATCAATTGGAATCTTTCGCTCATGTGTATCATGAATTGAACTTGGAAGCAGATGGATTTTCAAATATTTCCTTATCTCTATATCCTGGCCTGATCGAGATACAAGAATTCAGGGATGGTCAAGTTAGAGATCGGGTCTTGATAAAATAACTCCCTAAAGATTTTCATGATGAACAGATGAACAAATAATACAATCTAGAAAATTGTGTTACTTGAAACTAATGTAGAGATTGGAGACTGTACATGCAACAATTGGTGATATGACCGAATTTTGGCTTTCATGTACAACTCAAGGATACATTTTGTAAGTCCTTATGGGGCAGTTCATGTTTATTCTAAGAATAAACTATTTTTTTTCTTTGAAAAAAAATATAGTAAGATATGTAATGTGAAGTCAAGAATTGTCAGTGTATTTAGAGCTAGTGCTCTTGGAGGCTTCCCCCTTGAAGAGGGAAGTGAACATTGTTATATGTTTCATCTATTCTTCTTTATTTTCTATATTTCCTACGATTTTCTTGGTTTAAGCATATGACAGTCTTAAACATGTACCTAGGGATTGATATGAGAAAATTGATACTAATTTCTTAAAGGATGGTTTCAAGTGATGTCAATCTTATACAAATTTGTATGCTTGATTATTTAAAGATGACTTCCTTATAGTTTTGGTTTATGTGCATGGTGTGATTCTTATAGGCAATAATATTTGATTATTATAGGAATTAAAGCATGATCTAAAACATAATTTTGAGATGACAGACATAGGATTTTAACATTAATTTTTGGGTCACTAGGTTTGGCAAATGATTGATGGGATATTTATTTCTTAACCTAAGTATCTTTTGGATTTGCTTGCTTGGTTTCACATGAGTGATTGTAAGCCTTCACCAACACCATTTCAAAAAGGATTCAAATTGATATTTGATTGTGAATCACCTAATGCTGATACCAGACTCTATTGTCAACTTGTTGGTAGTTTGATTTATTTGACTCACAACCAGCTCAATATCTCCTTTGTTGTTAGTATGGTTTCAAGGTTTCTGCAAAAGCCTCATGAAATTCATTGTAAAGTAGATAAAATGATTCTTATATATATTCAAGGAACTCCCGAGTATGGTTTTTTCTATTCACAAGGCTTATGCTTCTCACCTTGGCTATATTAATTTTGATTGAGTGGGAGATACTAATGGAAGAGGATCTACTACAATGTATTTAAACTTGGGTTAGGTCCAATTTCTTGGTCCAATAAGAAGTTGAGAACACTTTATCATTGTTCTTATGAATGTAACACCCCGGTTTTGACACCATGATATTAAGATTGTACATGATGTATGTATTGTATTTGAATCATGGAAAGGAGCTCAAGAACAAGGCCCTGCCGTTGATTGATGTTTTATGGATAGGTGATCAAGGTTGATACCTATGGTTTTGCTGCTAAGTTAAGAATAGAGCATTTTGATTATCATGTAAATACACACAATTTTATAAAATGCCACAGGTAGCTATGGAACTGCAATGTGAAAAGAGATGGGGGCATGATTTCACATAGGAATAGGGACGAGGTTAAACCTGCAGATGCCAAGTGAGTGATTGCAGGTTCAATCCTAAAAGAACCTAGTTTAATCAGTATAAAAACCTTTGCTGATTTGTTGTCCAAGTCACCCAGGAGGAAGAGAGATGGAATAAATCCTTTTTGGATAGAAATTTCGTGCCCGCTAGCTGATATTAAACAACAGCTAGTTAGCCAACAAAATGAACTAGAAACTGTTGAATCTAGATCAACGGTGGACCCCAAATAAACTAAAGCAGATTTCATAAAGTATCGCACCCTTCAAATTTTTCCTTGTCCATGATGGTTCACTCAGCGAAATTGCTGTGCGCCATCGATATGTTTGTTGGGTGTTCTCAACTGTAGATATGTGTAAAAGTTTCCTGTTCTTAAAACCGCCTACCCTGGTTTGTCCCTGTGCTTGTGCATTTAATTTTCTTGCAGGAAATTGGTTGAGGCAGTTAATGCCTTGGGTAGAGCAAGGCATGGAAGTTGATTTCATGACTGAACAAGCCTACAGTTTGCAGAGGCTGTGTTCTTACTTCTGAAGCAAGTAAAACCTTAGATTTAAGTGCCCAGTTTGTCAACCCAGCATTCATCTGAAAGTTGTGGTAATTCCATTCGATTCTACCATTTGAGGGGATCGATTGTGCATTGTTGTTCACTCTCCTAAGTTGCAGAGAAACTTTCTATTCGTGATTGTGCAGTGTGGTTCAGTCCATCTACATTGTGCTACAGAGTGTTCTGCAACCTGTTATCAACCAAAATGGCACTTCTCCATCCAAGTATTGACATCCAATATATCGGGACACAAAATGAAAATTAGGATTGAAGTAAGCCAAAACAGTATAGATGTGCATGACCATTGATACACAAAATCCTGACCAGCTTAATATATTTTAATTTGGATATTAGGGATGAACACACGACTATTTTCATTGCAACCCGCGTGTCACACATGACTATTTGCATCGTAACTCGTGTGTACCTTGCACACATGACTTTCCTTAAACCAGGGAGCGTGTCATACGCGCCTTTCCTATATAAAAACTCATGTGTACCTTAATTCAATGTTAAAAAATATAAATCATGATTAGTCAAGATCAGTTGAGCCTTAATCCATAACTTTCTCAATTGTCTCAACGGTCCTAACCTTCGAAACCAATCTATTTCCTCATGTATACATAAAGGCCTTGGGATGGGGCTAAAGCAATCATTCTTAGAAGAGCAAAGTTATGCTGGTGGTATGCCTTTAGACATCTTGAAGCAGCAGAACTCAGTGTCCTCAGTTTCCAAAGGAGTCCTTGTTTCAGAAGCTGGGTTGTAATCTCACCAGTCTCTGCTTATGAATAAAGAAAGTTCTTCTTCCAATCTTTGTATTGTTGCATTCTTGTATGTGATGAATTATCAATTGTTTAATTATTTTATTATGAACATGTATATCATTAATCATTGACATATATATACAATATTTTGCTGGAAGAATTTGTCTTTTGCAGGTGAATTGGAGAAGCCTGGAAGTTTTGAAGGAGACCAAAAGAGGAGAAGACCAATCTTGGATCAACCGTCATAAACTAGGTATGATAAGCTTCCTTCCTATTCCTATTTCATTTTCTAGATAAGTTGATTCTCTGCAAGTGTATTAGTAAGTTGGTAACCCCAGAGACCCTAGGTTACAAGGGTGCATTGTACTGAACAACAGAACTGGAGACTCCACCGGGGAGTCCGGCCTGCTGTGGGTCCATTCTCTAGGTTCCCTTACCAGCCTTTGCTTCTTTTTGATTCTGGGTTTGTTTAGTCTTTTTTCCTTTGATTTACAGTTTGGCTTGTTCAAAACCTTATTGCCAGTCTTTTTCTTTGAAATTTTTTTGGCATCACACGCGGGTGTCTACATAGACATTCACATGTTTCACTGTGCACATGCAAGTTTCCTTCTAGACAATTGCCTGTCGTATGCGGGTTGTCTGTATAGATAGTCGCATGTTTCCTGTAGTAGTATTTTTGTCCATTAGGGTTTGCTTGTCCCTATTTTTGGCCTTTTGATTTCCTGTGAAGGTTCTATTGTTGGCATGCCTCTGTGAGTCTGAGATCTGTACTTCACATCGTTTACTTGATTTCTTCAATTGCTTGAGCTTTTGTGTTTTATTTTCTTCCATTGGTGAGTGTAGGTAGTCCCCCTACTTGGTTTGTAAGGTTGAGTGCTTGTGTTCTAGGTCAGTGATCAAGTCCTTTGAATACTTTATGCCTTGTACTACTTCTTGTGGTCTAAGTCTGTCACTTTTCTTTTGTGGATCTAGTGAGCTTTTGAGTTTGTTAGTTCCTCCAAGTCAGGGTTTGTTCCAGTTTCTTCCTCTTGGTTGAAGTGGGTTAATTTGGGATCCTTTTTGCCTCATTTCACTGCTGTATGCTTAGATTAGTCAAATTTGCTCAAGTTTGCATTCATTTGCATTGTAATTTTTAAAGTTGTTTGAACAGAAAAGACAAAATTTTTTTGCATTGGGTTGCATGTAGTATTTTTTTTCGTTATTTTTCAAAGAAAAATTCAAAAATTCTTAAAAAGTCTTGTGAGTTTCTCATGCTTAGTTTTTAAGTTCATTAGCTTTAATTTAAAAGAAAAAGAAAAGTTGGCTTGGTAGTTGCAATTTTCTTTGAAAATTTATTTTTATGCATAACTTTTGCTTTCTTTTATCAAGTCTATAACACCACATAAGTTTCACGCCATTTACCTTTGACTAAAAACAACCTCTTAAAAAGAATGACATAATTACAAATTATTAGTAATTTTTCTTTTTTTAGGCTCTTACACCAACTAGCTTAGGCTAGACTTGTGGATTAGGGAGTTTTCACTCTCCACAAGTATTTGATTTCAGACGTAGTCGACCAATCACTAGGTAAATCCTCCTCTATATTGACTGTATTTAGGAAGCTCCTCTCACACGGGATTTGAGCATGATACCGCGTGAGGACCTGGACTGAGGAGATAACCCTCTGATTCCTTGTTCGAGTGTAGACTAATATTTTTACGCATTTGGGGAATTATATCAATACCACCTTTTGGGCCCCATGCATTGTTAGTGTTGACAGGGTTTCAAGATTTGCTACCCTTCCCATGCATACGAATCAGGCTTGCGACTCCCCCCCCATACTTTTAGTATAGTTGCAGTAGCCTTTAGTCTCTTTGACGGGTTCATACGCATGTATACCTGAAGGCTATTTCTGGTCTACCTTGGACGGGCTTGGAAGGTAACCCTGGTAAAAGGTGTGGGAGGGTGGTTGGGTGATTCCTCCGCTTGTGCCTAAGAACATCTGTAGGGAATCCAAGTAACCATCTATCGGCTTTCTTCTGGAAGGAATATATTATACTTGTTTGTTTGTTTGGCTTTAGGAGATTTTTTAGTGCGTACTATGTGGTTTGCTTGTATTTAGTCGGCCTTTAGGTGTGTGAAGAGTCAATATTTTAGCAGTGGAGGACCAACCTCTCAGAAGGTAAATAAGGTTGCAAAACCTTATTCCAGCTATTACAGTGGAGCCTCCACGACCCCCTCAAAGGCGGATATTAGATACAGATAGTTCTTTCGAACCGGTAGGAGTAAGCGAAGTTCCAAGTGAACCAGAACTTAGGACTAATTTGGTTGATACAAACTCAATAGAGATTGAAGACTTGCAGACTGACGAGTTTGCAAGGAACTTTGACCCCCCTCTTACTGACTTAAATGATCATCTGATCATCCAAGTTCTACCATTCACTTCACCTGTGATTGGTGTTCCCATGAGCAGCATTATGGAAAGCTCTGTGGAGGGTATGTCCACCCCCACTTCAGTCGTGTTGGCTGGAGGAGTGCCACCTCCCCTGGTTGGTACTCCTATACCAAGTGCACCTACTGCACCTTTATCACCAAGTAGTCGGGTGGTTCAACCACCGACTTCCTCGAATGTAGTAGGTCCTTCTAGTGGGGTTGTCACTGGGATTCCCAGTGCACCTTTTGCTTCACCCTCTTTTACGCATACTTCTTAGAGTGGTCTTGTTGGATCCTATTCATTTGGCTAGGGATTCCCATGGAATGGGGGGCACATTCCCCCATCTACTCCTTATGTAGGCCCTACACCTGCATGTGTGGTGATGTAGTTTGGAAATACAAACACTTATGGTCAAGGTTTCCAAACTCTAGTTTTAGCTCCATTTACGAGCTGTCCCTTCTTGCTTTTTAGCAGAGGGATACCTGCTCCTGTCTTTCAGACTCCAGTTTCACCTGGAGGAGCTCAAACCACTTATACTCCACCGTAAACAAATAATCCAATGGATTTTGGGTGGAATCCATTTCAAAGTAGTCCAACTACTTCACAACCGGCTGCTGGGGGAAACCCCACCTTTACATTTGGGAACCAAGGGGCAAGTCCTGATACCTCCCAAAATCATGCTTTTCAGGCTTTGATTAGGCCTAAGATACCATTCATGGCAACTTTAAACTTGCCACATTTGTCTAACTTGATGAATGACCTAGTGAAACATAGTGCCGCATGGCAACCTATTCCAAGAAAGTTACCCTAGGACATTCCCAAGTTTGAGGTAAAAACTGTTGAAGATCTAGGTGCCCATATAACCACTTTTCATTTATGGTGCTCTTCCAACTCACTGAACAATGAGACCATTTGGTTGAGGCTGTTCCAAATGACTTTGACTGGTGTCGTAGCAAAGTGGTATATTGAATTGCCTTTTGCCGCATTCGACAGTTTTTGGGACTTAGCAAATGTGTTTTTGAACCACTTCCAGCTTCATGTCCGATATGATACCGAAATAGGCCTATTGTATACCTTTTGGCAAGACAAATCCATCCACATCACATATTATACCCAAGAGTGGTGAAGACAGAAGAGGCTTATAAAAGCTACTATTCCCCCCAAGTTCTTATTAGAGTGGTTCCTTAAATATTTGTTGCCTTATATATCTAAGGATGTATCCACTTAGGGGGTGACCGCTGAAGAAGAGGCCACCCTCAGGGCCCAATATATGGATTTGATATATGCTTAGTATGGGATATTATATGAAATCATACCTAAGGCACCATGGTCCACCCATAGTGTCGAGAAACCCAAGCCTGGACCCTGTGCTGATGGCGCAGTCAGTTCAGTGAATTCTCCCACTGTAGAGTGATTGGCCAAGCAATTTCATGAGTTTTCTATCAAGAATTCTATGGTGGAGGCAACAAAGGATTCCCCCTCACCCAAAAATGAACTTTTTTTTGCTCAATCCTCCCAAAACGACAATCAGGATCCCTGTGGGAAAACGAAGAAAGGGAAGAAAGGTGAAGGAAATCAAAACAAGCCTAAACCCAGGAAAAATGCTGATGGGGGCAAGAAAGGTAAGAAGAAGGTGAATATTCCTTGTAAGTTGTGCCAGGGAGATCACTTAACTCATCAATTCCATCTCATGGTTCGAGCTCAGAAGCTTCTCAAAACCCAACAACCGACTGTCCTGAAAGATCCATTTACCCAAGGACAAAATGTAGCTTCTGTTTCTAATGTAGCTGGGGGCACTCCTGGTGCCCCTCTTGAAAAAAATTATATCAACATGGTATGATATAGTACCTTGATCCAGACGAGAAACAAAAATTATGAGATGGATGCTCCTGAGAAGGGTAAGTCTGTTGGTGAAATCTCTAACCCTCTCACAATCGAGAAACCTGCTGATCCAATGCCCAAAATAATGAAAGGTATCTTTACAAAGGAATTTCAGAACCCAAACTCTAGGGTGCTTCTACTCTATGGTGGAATATTTGGCCCAAACCCCTTGTGCGATGTCTGCATTGGAAGTGCTTCAGAGTTTTTCTGCTCAACGGGATGCCCTTTTAGCAGCTTTAGGCAGCATGGATTCTTCGAGTTTGATAGCAAAGTTTAATCTATCAGATGTTAAGATGTGCCTACCGTATCATGTGGCCTTGTCAGTATATTTTGTTCATGGTGTTAAGACCATTCGGTGTACAATTGTTGACAAGGGTACTTCCACATGTGTTATGTCTCTTTCTTGCTGGAAGGCTTTAGGTTCCCCAAAACTAGTTCCATCGAACACCTTGCTTATTGCTTTCGACGGGAGGTCTTTCTGTCCACATGAGATTCTACCAGCTTTTGAGATTAAGTTGGCAGGGAAAGTAGTGTCTGTTGAAGTGGAGGTGATTTATGATCCATTGGACTATAACTTGCTTCTGGGGAGAAGCAAGACTTACGCTATGTGCGCAATTGCCTCGACTTTTCTTCGAGTAGTGGGTTTTCCACATGAAGGAAAGTTGGTTACTGTTGACCAACTAAATTTCGATCGAAGGGGTCGTTTGGAAATGAATGAGTCCATTGTACCTTTGGTTGATCATGTCAAGCTAGCTACGAAGAGCTTGGGGGTTAGAATGTATTCATTGCTAATGGGCACATTTGATATCCCAACCTCGATAAATTATCTAGGTTCTACGAGTGTGGGTAAGTCTATCGCGACGGTTGTCGATAGAAGTGATCATTGGTTCCTTCCTACCTATTATGAACCTTAAGTGCCCTTATCTGTAGTGGAATTGGCTTACCAAGCTATCGTTAACACCACTACTGATCTGATCTTGACTCCTTCTACAGTCTCAGAGGAGTCGGAGGAATATTACCTCCCAGCTTGGGAAGAGAAATATTTATATTCAAATGACTGCTTAGACATGGTTTTTCCTTTGGATGAAGCCATTTTGGAATCCATGAGTGGGCGAGACAAGATCTGTGAAGATCTTCACCATAGATCCTACTTCCTTCCAGAGCTGAGTAGAATTGAAAAACCGGGGTTCAACATGATACTGGCAGAATAGGTTGGTCCTATCAATGTCTCTACAAAACTTGAAGTCATTGAAAATGTGCATATTGATGCAAACCCTTCCTCGGAAGAGGTTTCCACATATACTTCCTCGTTAAAGGAATTTTGCGACGCATGTGCTTGGTCATCTTTACTAGGAATAGATCCATATATTGTTGAACATGGAATCTGAACCTATCTTGATTCTAAAGCTGTTCGACGAAGGCTGAATAAGTACTATGCTTAGGTTCAGTGCTTTCTCTTGTATTTTTATTGTATGTAATTTTATGTACAATAGTTAGCTGGTTAGTGTTCTTATATCATCTGGTGATTGTTATAGATGTCAGCGGAGTGGTTCGTAGGTTTTGTGGATGGAGCTAGTCGTCATACTTATAACTTGTCTTTAGCTGCTTGGGTCATATATTCACCCTCAGGATAACTAGTTGCCTCTAGAGGTGCTTGCTTAGGTCCTACTACCAATAATGTAGCCGAGTATAGGGATGTTATTGTGTTGTTATGGGATGCCTTGTCACGTGGAATCACCGAGTTGGAAGTCAGACTTGAATCTCAACTGGTGGTTTCCCAACTCAATGGAGCTTATCAGGTGCAAAACCCTACCTTGTTACGTCATTTTTTGCAGGTTATATTACTTGAAAGAAATTTCAATTATATTTCATTTAATCACATTCCACGTAATGAAAATATATTAACCGATGCATATGCGAACTATATTATAGATTGGAATTTAACACAATTTGTAAAATATACACAACATATACATTTGAAAACATGTAAATAACCAGGATATATATATATATATATATATATGTAAAAATTTGTCCATAGATAGGTCGAGTTTTATTCTTAAGATCCAGTCACAACTGTATAAATATACAAATTTTTTTGATCGCAATCCATAAAGTGCTTATATATCTAGGCCTGATCATCTTGATCACCTGCATCACCAGCATCATCATCATCGTCAGCTTCTTCAACTACAACAACCTCTTTGGCTTCTATGTAAACTAGAATGACCCTGGCTAGCCTCTTCATGAGGCGTACCCAGATAGGTGGAATACCTACTATAAATTCTTGCATAACAGTAGGAATATTCTAATTCATATAGTTGAAACTCTTTGGGTCAGCTTGGCCATCTTTCCCTTGAGTACTCTCAGTAAACCCTGGTCTCCACCTAGTACTAGCCACACATACATCCTGGGATTCCCATCAGGGCGTGTAGGTCCAACATCTGCATTTTAACAACATTAAAATGGATTAAAAACTCTTATACATATGTATATAACTTTATGATAAAATTCATAAAAAATTAAAAACATAAAAGTAAAATACCTAGCTCTCCCCACATGCCTCCTTGTGGGAGGACGAGATCATTGTCTCCTCGAAAATCTAAACCTGAGTAAGGAAACTGCTCAAGTGCTGGTAACTTCCATCCCCCCCACACATAGAAGTCATCATCGTATACACCTTGAATGGATACCCCACCACCTTGGTGAAGGAAGACTTCTCCCCACCTGGTAATTCTAGGTTGGCAAGGAGAGAAAACTGGAAATGGTACCGTAGGGTTGATAGTGGGCACTCTCTCAAAGAAGAATGCTAATAATATACTAGAATACCAAAAATTCTTGTGGCGTCCTCTCTTACAGTTAGAGAGTTTCTTCCTCATGATTAGGATCATTCCTGAACACCAATAAAATGCAGTTCCCTATAAACACTCCACTGCCACTCTCATTTGGGTCCGAGTGGCGAGATGTAATGACAAAGATCTTGCAATTTGAACTATTGTACTTCCCACTCCCTGTAGTGGGAAGTTGGCGATATGAGCAATTGGGATGCATGATCCCTTTTTCTGACTCCTAGTGTGTAGTAGGTGTCCTCATAGTCTTGGACACTCATGGGGTCACCATCTGCGCCAGTACCTTCTAGGTTCACATGCATACCCCTGCGAGACAACCCCATCATGAAATACATGTCTTCCAGAGTTATTTCCAAGATCTCACCTTGAATATCGAAATCTCCAAGGTCATGATCCCGATAGCTAATCAAATTTTCTAGCAAGTGGACATTGGCCCACATTGGAGATGTGTAAAAGAAATTTAGTAGCCCACTTTTCCGTAGAGCATGCACAATGGGGGCATTGCAGAGGGCATCTCAATCCATATCCTCGTGTTCTTGTTCCCTCCATTCTTAACCATGATTTAACTTGCCCATTTGACCACCATTAATCATTAGAATCTCTCAAATTATTTTAATTTTGGCCACAATTTAAAAATTTCTATGTTGTGCAGTACACGCGACTGTCTTTTAGACAGGTCACGTGTCACACGCGAATTGCCTTTGGATAGGTCGTGTGTACAACACGTGTACGCGACTGTGTAAGTCACCTACCTGTGTGTATTGCACAACCTCCCTAGGGCAGGCCCAAAACATTAAAAATTTGCATAAAATTGAAATTTGGAATGGTTGGAATGAAAAAGATGGGAAAGCTAGCTAACTTGACACTTGCAGAATTCGAGATCGTCCATTGGTTTGTACTCGGTGATTAATCTAAGTTAGAGGTGAAATATTGAAAAATTGGGTAAAAATGATAAATGGTATGTTTTAATTCTATTTTTGAACTATATATAGAAAAAAGTTTCAGTTTTTGGGTTTCTAGCCTATAGTTTGAATTTTTTTTTAATAATTCAACTAATACCATGTCCTTTTTCCTAATGCAACAAGTTCGAAGTCTTTCAAAAGTTGTTATCTGGTCATATAGGGTAGGATTTGGGTCTTTCATATGTCGTTATGCATCTATACCTTATCCGTTTCTAACTCTAGGATTACTTCTTTGACCATGGACTATGGTGTTAAACCATTTTTACCTCGTCCACATCATTGTTCTTCCATGGATAAGGCCTCCTTTCCATGAGTACCCTAGTTTATATCACTTTGTTTTCTTTTGGTACTCATGCCGCATTTGTCATAGGTTTTGGGGAGCCTTCCTAGCTATTTTTCACGACAAAGTCAGCCTCATTATTGGTTTCTTTTTACAAGCTCTCCTTTTTATAAGGCTCCCCGCCCTTTTGGAGCTTCTTTAGGCCTAGGTCTAACTCCTCAAAATAGACTTGAATGTCGAGTAAAATTGTCCATTCAGGCTTATTAAGAATATGTGAATGGGAATCCACATTGGTGGTAGGTTATCACTTTTTCATACCATGGGGAATAATATGAAAAAGGAACACTCTCTTTTCTTCAGAATTGAGAAGAGTATTCCCAACCATAGGTTTATCACTTTTCCAGACCTGAGGGACTAAATTTACAGAAAAGGAACCCCTGGTATGACCTTAGTTTTCTCTTTTTCGTGCTCTGGACCTAAACATGAAAAATATTCCAAGCATACTTTATGTCTTTGTCATGCTCATTAAACCCTAAAGAAAAAAGCATCTAGTTTACTGTTGTAAGCCCCATTTCTCGTAATCAAATGGATCTTTTTGAGTGATCTTGCTTTCCTTCAGACTCGTAATACTCAGGCTATTTGATTCTTTTGAAGGGGCGTTGGGTACGTGGTAATTTAACCTTTTTTCTAACCTTCCTAATTAAGTACAAAAAAGGTGCGGTTTACTTCTTCGGAAGCTAAGAGAGTTCTTCTATGGATTATTTTATACTTTTTTGGCCTCAGGAGACTAAATTTTACGAAAAAAGAACCCCCTGGAGTCTTCTTTGGAGTTTTTAGACTCTCAAAATATGAAAACACCAATGAGCATGTACTAGTTTGGGCTCTTAAAATCCACAAATCAGTGACTTTATCAAGCATTATTCTCTCCCCTCTTAAACCTTGTCAAAAATGAAGAGAGACCTGAGTTGACTTTCTTGGAATAGTTAAAATTTAATAGGAAAGATAAGGAAGAAGTACTCTCTTTGGGTTATAAACAGTGGTAGCATGCCATCCTTAAACATAGCACTCTCTGAAATTTCCAATACTCATGTTCCAGTTTACACTTTTAGTTCAACTATTACTTAGAGTTTCTTACTCCTCCACTTGTCCTTTATACATGGGGAATCTGATGATGTCTCCTACATGACATATAAGTCTAGTTGTCCTATCTACAAGTTAAAAGCTGCCTTGGGTTATCTCTGTATCGTGCTCAGTGTTCAAGGATTTATCCCTTGCTCTGATTATTATCCTGATTCCATCATTATCCTATCTGAGTATTACTTGTGTCTACCTTCCAGTATCCAGTTCCTAGTCACTCTTGTGATCTGTTGGAGGATCCATTGCCTTCCTCATAACAGTATGGTTTCTCATCAGTACTTCCTAATGACTAAGACCTAGAGCTTTGACGATGGTACCTTAGGATTCACTATCATTACTGGTGAATTCCTTTGCTTCAGTTGTCAGTTTCACAATTTTCTGACATTTTGTTGAGTTCTTTCCATGTTCAAATTCAACACATTTATTCACATTGTAAGGATTGTACTGGTTCCTTTGGATTTTGATGAAGACTTTAGGTTCACATCTATGACCTAAGTTGCGCAAGATCATGTTATGTTCAATTACACAGCTTTTAGATTTTGAAGACTCATCATTGTATATTGTGGCTTCGATCTACCTTTCTAATATACGTGGTCTTATATCTATATCATATAATGTAATCAAATATTGTAAAGGAGCTAGTGTTAAATTATATTGAACATGGCATCCTCGGATATGATTTTGTATATGACATTGATATGTATTTGTTTCAGGTACTTACTCTGCTGCCTTAGACATTTGAGTTCTCCAAGATTAAAAGGTTGTAATGCATTTCGATTATCATTTCCCTCTGACCTCACACATTAGGGGGCATCTGTTATCAACCAAAATGGCACTTCTCTGTCCTAGTACTGACATCCAATATGTTGAGACACAAAAGGACAATTAGGATTGAAGTAAGCCAAAACAATATATATGTGCATGACCATTGATACATAAACTCTTGACCAGCTTATTATATTTTCATTTGGAGATTAGGGATGAACACGTGACTGTTTGCATTGCAACCCGCACATCACACACGACTATTTGCATTGCAACCCACGTGTCACACATGACTATTTGTATTGCAACCCGCGTGTACCTTGAACACGTGACTTTCCTTAAATAAAGGAGCGTGTCATACACACATTTCCTGTATATATACTCGCATGTACCTTAATTCAATGTTAAAAAATATAAATCATGATTAGTCGAGATCAGTTGAGCCTTAATCCATAACTATCTCAACTGTCTCAACCATCCTAACCTTCGAAACCACTCTATTTCCTCATGTATAAATAGAGGCCTTGGGATGGGGCTAATCAATCATTGTTAGAAGAGAAAAGTTATGTTGGTGGTATGCCTTCAGACATCTTGGAGAAGCAGAACTCAGTGTCCTTAGTTTGCATAGGAGTCCTTGTTTCAGAAGCTGGGTTGTAATCTCATCATTTTCTATTTATGAATAAAGAAATTTCTTCTTCCAATATTTGTATTGTTGCATTCTTGTATGTGATGAATTATAGATTGTTTAATTATTTTATTATGAACATGTATATCATTAATTATTGACATATATATACAAGATATTGCTGGAAGAATTTTCCTTTTGCAGGTGAATTGGAGAAGCTTTGGAAGATTTGAAGGAGACCGAAAGAGGAGAAGACCAAGCTTGGATCAACCGTCATAAACTAGGTATGCTAAGCTTCCTTCCTATTCCTATTTCATTTTCTAGATAAGTTGATTGTGTGCAAGTGTCTTAGTAAGTTGGTAACCCAAGAGACCCTAGGTTACAATGGTGCATTGTCCTGAACAACAGAACTGGCGACTCCGCTAGGGAGTCCAGCCTGCTATAGGTCCGTTCTTTAGGTTCCCTTACCAGCCTTTACTTCTTTTTGATTCTGGGTGTGTTTAGTATTTGTGCCTTTGATTTAAAATTTGGCTCGTTTAAAACCTTGTTTCCAGTCTTTTTATTTGAAAAACATTTGGCATCACACATGGGTTGTCTGCATAGACAGTCACGTGTTTCACTGTGCACATGCAGGTTTCCTTCTGAACAGTTGCATGTAGTATGCGGGTTTTCTGTATAGACAGTTGTATGTTTCCTGTAGCAATATTTTTGTCCATTAGGGTTTGCTTGTCCCTGTTTTTGGCCTTTTGATTTCTTGTGAAGGTTCTGTTGTTGACATGACTTTATGAGTATGAGATATGTACTTCACATCGTTTACTTGATTTATTCAATTCCTTGAGATTTTGTGTTTTATTTTCTTCCATTGGTGAGTGTAGGTGGTCCCCCTACTTGGTTTGTAAGGTTGAGTGCTTGTGTTCTAGGTTAGTGATCAAGTCCTTTGAATACTTTATGCCTTGTACTGCTTCTTGTGGTCTGAGTCTGTCACTTTTCTTTTGTGGATCTAGTGAGCTTTTGAGTTTGTTAGTTCCTCCAAGTCAGGGTTTGTTCCAGTTTCTTCCTCTTGGTTGAAGTGGGTTAATTTGGGATCCTTTTTTCCTCATTTCACTGATGTATGCTTAGATTAGTCAAATTTTCTCAAGTTTGCATTCATTTGCATTGTAATTTTTTAAGTTGTTTGAATAGAAAAGACAAAAATATTTTGCATTGGATTGCATGTAGTATTTCTTTTCATTATTTTTCAAAGAAAAATTCAAAAATTCTTAAAAAGTATTGTGAGTTTCTCATGCTTAATTTTTAAGTTCATTAGCTTTCATTTAAAAGAAAAAGAAAAGTTGGCTTAGTAGTTGCAATTTGCTTTGAAAAATTACTTTTATGCATAACTTTTTCTTTCTTTTATCAAGTCTATAACACCACATAAGTTTCACGCCATTTACCTCTGACTAAAAACAACCTCTTAAAAAGAATGACATAATTAAAAATTATTAGTAAGTTTTTTTTTTTTTAAGGCTCTTACACCAACTAGCTTAGGCTAGACTTGTGGATTAGGGAGTTTTCACTCTCCACAAGTATTTGATTTCAGACGTAGTCGACCAATCACTAGGTAAATCCTCCTCTATATTGACTATATTTAGGAATCTCCTCTCACACAGGATTTAAGCATGAGGCCATGTGAGGACCTGGATTGAGGAGATAACCCTTTGATTCCTTGTTTGAGCGTAGACCAATATTTTTACGCATCTAGGGAATTCTATCAATACCACCTCTTGGGCCCCGTGCGGTGCTAGTGTTGACAGGGTTTCAGGATTTGCTACCCTTCCCATGCATACAAATCAGGCTTGCAACTGTCCCCCCATACTTTTAGTATAGTTGCGGTAGCCTTTAGTCTCTTTGACGGGTTCATACGCATGTACACCAGAAGGCTATTTTTGGTCTACCTTGGACGAGCTTGGAAGGCAACCCTGGTAGAAGGTGTGGGAGGGTGGTTGGGTGATTCCTCCGCTTGTGCCTAAGAACATCTGTAGGGACTACAAGTAACCATCTATTAGCTTTCTTCTGGAAAGAATATCTTATACTCATTTGTCTATTTGGCTTTAGGATATTTTTTAGTGCGTACTATGTGGTTTGCTCGTATTTAGTCGGCCTTTAGGTGTGTGAAGAGTCAATATTTTAGCAGTGGAGGACCAACCTATGAGAAGGTCAAGAAGTTTGCAAAACCTTATTCCAGCTATTACAGTGGAGCCTCCACCGCCCCCTTAAAGGTGGAGATTAGATATAGACGGTTCTTTTGAACCGGTAGGAGTAAGCGAAGTTCCAAGTGAACCAGAACTTAGGACTAATCTGGTTGACACAATCGCAGTAGAGATTGAAGACTTGCAGGCTAACAAGCTTGTAAGGAACTTTAACCCCCCTCTTACTGACTTAAATGATCCTGTGATTGTCCAAGTTCTACCATTCACTTCACCTGTGATTGGTGTTCCCATGAGCAGCATTATGGCAAGCTCTGCAGAGGGTATGTCCACCCCCACTTCAGCCGTGTTGGCTGGAGGAGTGCCACCTCCTCCGGTTGGTAATCCTATACCAAGTGCACCTACTGCACCTTTATCACCAAGTAGTCGGGTGGTTCAACCACTGAATTCCTTGAATGTAGTAGGTCCTTCTAGTGGGGTTGTCACTGGGATTCCTAGTGCACCTTTTGCTTCACCCTCTTTTACGCATACTTCTTAGAGTGGTCCTGTTGGATCCTATTCAATTGGATAGGGATTCCCATGGAATGGGGGGCACATCCCCCCATCTACTCCTTATGTAGGCCCTACACCTACATATGTGGTGATGCAGTTGGAAATACAAACACTTATGGTCAAGGTTTCCAAACTCTAGTTTCATCTCCGTTTAGGAGCTCTCCCTTCTCTCTTTTTAGCAGAGGGATACCTGCTCATGTCTTTCAGACTCCAGTTTCACCTGGAGGAGCTCAGACCACTTATACTACACCACACACAAATAATCCAATGGATTTTGGGTGGAATCCATTTCAAAGTAGTCCAACTACTTCACAATCGGCTGCTGGGGGCAACCCCAGCTTTACATTTGGGAACCAGGGGGTAGGTCCTTCTACCTCCCAAACTCATGCTTTTCAAGCTCTGGTTAGGCCTAAACTACCATTCATGGAAACTTTAAACTTGCCAGATTTGTCTAAGTTAATGAAAGACCCAGTGAAACATAGTGCCGCATGGTCACCTATTCCAAGCAAGTTACCCTAGGACATTCCCAAGTTTGAGGGAAAAACTAGTGAAGATCCAGGTGCCCATATCACCACTTTTCATTTATGGTGCTCTTCCAACTCACTGAACAATAACACTATTTGGTTGAGGCTGTTCCAATGGAATTTGACTGGTGTTGCAGCAAAGTGGTATATTGAATTGCCTTCTACTGCATTCGACAGTTTTTGGGACTTAGCAAATGTGTTTTTGAACCACTTCCAGCTTCCTGTCTTGTATGATGCCGGAACAGGCCTATTGTCTACCTTTTGGCAAGACAATTCCAATCACATCATGGATTATACCCAAGAGTGGTGAATATAGAAGAGGCTTATAAAAACTACCATTCCCCCTGATTTCTTATTAGAGTGGTTCCTTAAATATTTATTGCCTTATATATCTAAGGATGTATCCACTTAGGGGGTGACTGCTAAAGAAGAGGCCATCCTCAGGGCCTAATATATGGATTTGATATATGCTCAGTCTGGGATATTATATGAAATCATACCTATGGCACCATAGTCCACCCATAGTGTCAAGAAACCCAAGCCTCGACCCCGTGCTGATGGCGCGGTCGGTTCAGTGAATTCTCCCACTGTAGAGTCATTGGCCAAGCAATTTCATGAGTTTTCCATCAAGAAGTCTATAGTAGAGGAAACAAAGGATTCCCCCTCACCCCAAAATGAAAATTTTCTTGCTCAATCCTCCTAAAAGGACAATCAGGAGCCCAGTGGGAAAAAGAAGAAAGGGAAGAAAGGTGAAGGAAATCAAAACAAGCCTAAACCCATGAAAAATACTGATGGGGGCAAGAAAGGTAAGAAGAGGGTGAATTTTCCTTGTAAGTTGTGCCAGGGAGATCACTTAACTCATTAATTCCCTCTCATGGATCAAGCTCAGAAGCTTCTCAAAACCCAACAACCGACCACCCTGAAAGATCCATTTACCTAAGGACAAAATGCAGCTTCTGTTTCTAATGTAGCTGGGGGCATTGCTGGTGCCCCTCTTGACAAAAAATATATCAACATGGTACGATATAGTACCTTGATCCAGACGAGAAACAAAAATAATGAGACGGAGGCTCTTGAGAAGGGTAATTCTGTTGGTGAAATCTCTAACCCTCTCACAATCAAGAAACCTGCTGATCCAATGCCCAAAATACCGAAAGGTATCTTTAAAAAGGAATTTCAGAACCCAAACTCTAGGGTGCTTCTAACTACTCCGTGGTGGAATATTTGGCCCAAACCCCTTGTGCGATGTCCGCATTGGAAGTGCTTTAGAGTTTTCCCACTCAACAGGATGATCTTTTAGCAGCTTTAGGCAGCATGGATTCTTCGAGTTTGATAGAAAAGTTTAATCTGTTAGATGTTAAGATGTGCCTATTGTATCATGTGGCCTTATTAGTAGATTTCATTCATGGTGTTAAGACCATTGGGCATACAATTTTTGACGAGGGTGCTTCCACATGTGTTATGTTTCTTTCTTGCTGGAAGGCTTTAGGTTCTCCAGAACTAGTTCCATTGAACACCTTGCTTATTGCTTTCGATGGGAGGACTTTCTGCCCGCATGACATCCTACCAAATTTTGAAATTAAGTTGGAAGGGAAAGCAGTGTTTGTTGAAGTGGAGGTGATTGATGATCCATTGGACTATAACTTTGTTCTAGGGAGAAGCAAGACTTACGGTATGTGCGCGATTGCCTCGACTTTTCTTCGAGTAGTGGTTTTTCCACATGAGGGAAAGTTGGTTAATGTTGACCAACTAAATTTTGATCGAAGGGGTCGTTTGGAAATGAATGAGTCCACCATACCTTTGATTGATCATGTCAAGCCAGCTACGGAGAGGTTGGGGGCTAGAATGTATTCATTGCTAATGGGCACATTTGATATCCCAACCCCAATAAATTATCTAGGTTCTACGAGTGTGGGTAACTCTATCACAACGGTTTTCGATAGAAGTGATCCTTGTGTCCTTCCTACCTGTTATGAACCTCAGGTGCCCTTATCTGTAGTGGAATTGGCTTACCAAGCTATCATTAACACCACTGCTGATCCAATCTCGACTGCTTCTACAGTCTCAGAGGAGTCGGAGGAATATTACCTCCCAGCTTATGAAGACAAATATTTATATTTAGATGACTGCTTAGACATGGTTTTTCCTTCGGATGAAGCCATTTTGGAATCCATGAGTGGGCGAGACAAGATCTGCGAAGATATTCACCATGTTTCTTGTAGCAGTATTTTTGTCCATTAGGGTTTGCTTGTCCCTGTTTTTGGCCTTTTGATTGCTTGTGAAGGTTTTGTTGTTGACATGACTCTGGGAATCTGAGGTCTATACTTCACATCGTTTGCTTGATTTCTTCAAGTTCTTGAGCTTTTGTGTTTGATTTTCTTCCATTGGTGAGTATAGGTGGCCCCCTTGCCTGGTTTGTAAGGTTGAGTGCTTGTGTTCTATGTCAGTGATCAAGTCCTTTGAATACTTTGTGCTCTATACTGCTTCTTGTGGTCTGAGTCTGTCACTTTTCTTTTGTGGATCTAGTGATCTTTTGAGTTTGTTAGTTCCTCCAAGTCATGGTTTGTTCCATTTTCTTCCTCTTGGTTGAAGTGGGTTACTTTGGGATCCTTTTTTCCTAATTTCACTATTGTATGCTTAGATTTTTCAAATTTGCTTAAGTTTGCATTCATTTGCATTGTAATTTTTTAAGTTGTCTGAAAAGAAAAGACAAAAATATTTTGCATTAGGTTGCATGTAGCATTTATTTTGGTTATTTTTCAAAGAAAAATTCAAAAATTCTTAAAAGGTCTTGTGAGTTTCTCATGCTTATTTTTTAAGTTCATTAGCTTTCATTTAAAAGAAAAAGAAAAGTTGGCTTAGTAGTTGCAATTTGGTTTGAAAATTTACTTTTATTTATCATTTTTGCTTTCTTTTATTGAGTCTATAACACCACAAAAGTTTCATGCCATTTACCTTTGACTAAAAACAACCTCTTAAAAAGAACGACATAATTAAAAATTATTAGTAAGTTTTCTTTTTTTAAGGCTCTTACACCAACTAGCTTAGGCTAGACTTGTGGATTAGGGAGTTTTAACTCTCCACAAGTATTTGATTTCAGATGTAGTCAGCGAATCACTAGGTAAATCCTCCTCTATATTGACTGTATTTGCGAAGCGCCTCTCACATAGGAGTTAAGCATGAGGCCGTGTGAGGACTTGGACTGAGGAGATAACCCTCTGATTCCTTGTTCGAGTGCATACCAAGATTTTTACGCATATGGGGACTTCTGTCAATACCACCTCTTGGGCCCCATGCGGTGTTGACAGGGTTTCAGGCTTTGCTACCCTTCCCATGTGTGCGAATCAGGATTGTGACTGTCCCCCCAGAATTTCAGTATAGTTGTGGTTTCCTTTAGTCTCTTTGACATCTAGGGTTCATACACAGCTATATCGGAAGCCTATTTCTGGTCTACCTTGGACGGGCTTAGAAGCTAACCCTGGTAGAAGGTGTGGGAGGGAAGTTGGCTGATTCCTCCACTTTTTCCTAAGAACATATGCAGGGATTCCAAGTAACCATCTATCAGCTTTCTTCTAGAAGGAATATCTTATATCCTTTTGTTTGTTTGGATTTAGGATATTTTGTAGTGAGTGCTATGTGGTTTTCTTGTATTTAGTCGGCCTTTAGATGTGTGAAGAGTAAATCTTTTAGCCATGGAGGACCAACCTCTTAGAAGGTCAAGAAGGTTGCAAAACCTTCCTCTAGCTATTACAATGGATCCTTCACCGCTCCCTCAAAGGTGAATATTAGATACAGACGGTTCTTTCAAACTGATTTGAGTAAGCAAAGTTCTAGGAGAACCAGAAGTTAGGACTAATCTGGTTGATACAACCACAGTAGAGATTGAAGACTTGTAGGGTGATGAGTTTGCAAGGAACTTTAACCCCCCTCTTACCGACTTAAACGATCCCGTGATCGTCCAAGTTTTTCCATTCACTTCACTTGTGATTGGTGTTCCTATGAGCAGCATTTTGGTAAGCTACAGAGGGTATGTCCACCCCCACTTCAGTCATGTTGGATGGAGGAGTGCCACCTCCCCCAGTTGGTACTCCTAGACCAAGTGCACCTACTGCACCTTCATCACCAAGTAGTCGGGTGGTTCAACCACCAACTTCCTCGAATGTAGTAGGTCCTTCTAGTGGGGTTGTCACTGGGATTCCCAGTGCACCTTTTACTTCACCCTCTTTTATGCATATTGCTTAGAGTGGTCTTGTTGGATCCTCTTCATTTGTCCAAGGATTCCCATGGAATGGGGGGAACATTCCCCCATCTACTCCTTATGTAGGTCCTAGACCTGCATATGTGGGGATGCAATTTGGAAATACAAACACTTATGGTCAAGGTTTCTAAACTCTGGTTTCGGTCCCGTTTATGAGCTCTCCCTTCTCACTTTTTAGTGGAGGGATACCTGCTCCTGTATTTCAGACTCCAGTTTCATCTGGAGGGGCTCATTCCACTTATACTGCACCACACCCAAATAATCCACTAGCTTTTGGGTGGAATCCATTTCAAAGTAGTCCAAGTACATCACAAACGGAAGTTGGGGGCAACCCCACCTTTACATTTGGGACCTAGGGGGAAAGTCCTTCTACCTCCCAAACTCATGCTTTTTAGGCTCCTGTTAGTCCTAAACTTTCATTCCTGGAAACTTTAAACTTGCTAGATTTGTCTAAGTTGATGAATGACCTAGTGAAACATAGTGCTGCATGGCCACCTGTTCCAAGCAAGTTACCCTCGGACATTCCCAAGTTTGAGGGAAAAACTCGTGAAGATCCAGGTGTGCATATCACCACTTTTCATTTATGGTGTTCTTCCAACTCACTGAACGATGACACCATTTGGTTGAGGATGTTCCAAAGGAATTTGACTAGTGTTGTAGCAAAGTGGTATATTGAATTGCCTTCTACTGTGTTTGACAATTTTTGGGACTTAACAAATGTGTTTTTGAAACACTTCCAGCTTCTTGTCCAGTATGATGTCAACATAGACCTATTGTCTACCTTTCGGCAAGAAAAAGCCACTCACATCTCGGATCATATCCAAGAGTGGCGAAGACATAAGAGGATTTTAAAAGCTACCATTCCCCCCGAGTTCTTATTAGAGTGGTCCTTAAATCTTTATTGCCTTATATATCTAAGGATGTATCCACTTCGAGGGTGACCACTAAAGAAGAGGCCATCCTTAGGGCCCAACATATGGATTTGATATATACTTAGTTTGGGATATTATATGAAATCATACCTGAGGCACCGCGGTCCACCCATAGTATCGAGAAACCCAAGCCTAGACCCCATGCCGATGACATGGTTGGTTCAGTGAATTCTCCCACTATAGAGTCATTGGCCAAGCAAATTCATGAGTTGTTCGTCAAGCAGTCTACAGCGGAGGCATCAAAGGCTGCCCCCTCACCCCAAAATGCAAATGTTTTTTCTCAATCCTCCCAAAAGGAAAATCAACAGCCCAGTGGGAAAAATAAGAAAGGGAAGAAAGGTGAGGGAAATCAAAACAAGCCTAAACCCACGAACAATGCTGATGGGGGCAAGAAAGATAAGAAGAAGGTTAAATTTCCCTGTAAGTTATGTCAGGGAGATCACTTAACTCATCAATGCCCTCTCATGGATCAAGCTCAAAATCTGCTCAAAACCCAACAATCGACCATCCCGAAGGATCCATTTCCCCAAGGAAAAAATGCAGCTTCTATTTCTAATGTAGATGGGGGCACTCCTGGTGCCCCTCCTGACCAAAATTATATCAACATGGTACGATATAGTACCTTGCTCCAGATGAGAAAAAAAATATTATGAGACGAAGGCTCATGAGAAAGGTAATTCTATTGGTGAAACCTCTAACCCTCTCACAATCGAGAAACCTGATGATCCAATGCCCAAAATACCGAAATGTATCTTTGAAAAGGCATTTCACAACCCAAACTCTAGGGCTACTTCTAACTACTCTATGGTGGAATATTTGGCCCAAACCCCTTGTGCAATGTCCACATTAGAAGTGATTCAGAGTTGTCTCGCTAAATGGGATGCCCTTTTAGTAGCTTTAGGCAGCATGGATTTGAGTTTGATAGCAAAGTTTAATCTGTCATATGTTAAGATGCGCCTACCGTATCATGTGGCCTTGTCAGTAGATGTCGTTCATGGTGGTAAGATCATTGTGCATACAATTGTTGATGAGGGTGCTTCCACATATGTTATGTCTCTTTCTTGCTAGAAAGCTTTAGGTTCCCTGGAACTAATTTCGTCGAACACCTTGCTTACTACTTTCTACAGGAGGTCTTTCCTCCCGCATGGCATCCTACTAGCTTTTGAGACTAAGTTGGTAGGGAAAGTAGTGTTTGTTGAATTAGAGGTGATTAATGCTCCATTGGACTATAACTTGCTTTTGGGTAGAAGCTGGACTTATGTTATGTGCGTGATTACCTCAGTTGTTCTTCGAGTAGTGGTTTTTCCACATGAAGGAATGTTGCTTACTATTGAACAACTCAATTTCGCTTGAAGGGGCCATTTGGAAACAAATGAGTCCACCGTACCTTTGGTTGATCAGGTCAAGTCAGCTATGGAGAGCTTGGGGGTTGGAATGTATTCATCGCTAATGGGCACATTTGATATCCCAGCCTCGATAAATTATCTAGGTTCTATGAGTGTGGGTAAGTCTATCGTGATAGTTGTCGATAGAACTGATCCTTGGGTCCTTCCTACCCATTATGAACCTCAGGTGCCCTTATCTGCAGTGGAAGTGGCTTCCTAAGCTATCATTACCACCATTGCTGATCCGATCTTGAATTCTTCTACAATCTTACTTGCCTTCATGGGTAGAGAACTCTTTATATTCAGATGACTGCTTAGACATGGTTTTTCCTTCAGATGAAGCCATTTTGGAAGCCATGAGTGGGAGAGACAAGATCTTGTTGGAGTCATTTACCCAACATGCACACTTATTTGGTCAATTTTGGCCTATTTTCCCACTATCCTAAGTTTAATTGACTTACTTGGCATCAGATGAGCACACTATGATATCAGCATGAGCACACCCACGCAATTCTGGGGTGATCTGAGTGTCATAAATGCACCTAATTGCTAACTGATTGTTGTTTCACCTAACAATCAGTTAAGCTGAGTTGTGAAGGAACCTCCATTCATTATTTGATTATTTTTGGCCATTATTTATGAACTGGAGTTAACACTGGCGCCTACAACCACTTTTGATGACATGTGTCACTTCAGTTAACTCCATCGGAGCTACTTAGAGTTATGGATGCGCTACCTCCTTTAGTTGGACATGCAGTTACATGTGATGAGTCACTTTTAGTAAGACTTAGTCATCTATTGCACTCTGATTCAGTTAGGACTTAGTGTGGGAGTCAGTTATTGATTAGTTCTATGGTTAACTGAGTGTGCTGATTGTGGCTGACATTCAATTACGCTACACCCATTCATTCAATTCGAATGAACTCCTTGGGAATTTGAATTGTCTTGGCATTCATGCACTCTGCATGACCATTTTATTGTACTATCATTATTTTATTGATTATACAAAGCTGCAACATTCTATTGCAACACCATTATGCCATTTTCATGCTTAATTGTCTTAAATCTCTTGTGAGACTGTGTTTTAGTCCCTAGATTACTGTGACAGATTAATAGATCTGCGAAGATCTTCACAATAGATCCTACTTCCTTCTAGAGCTGAGTAGAATTGAAAAATCGGGGTTCCACATGAGATTGGCAGAAGATGTTGGTCCTATCAATGTCTCTACAAAACCCGAAGTCGTTGAAAATGTGCATATTGATGCAAACCCTTCCTTGGAAGAGGTTGCCACATATACTACCCTATTAAAGGAATTTAGAGATGCATGTGCCTGGTCATCTATACTAGGCATAGATCCATATATCATTGAACATGGAATCCAAACCTATCTCAATTCTAAGCCTGTTCGACGAAGACTGAAGAAGTATTATGACTAGGCTCAGTTCTTTTTCTTGTATGTAATTTTATGTACAATAGTTATCCGGTTAGTGTTCTTATATCATTTGGTGATTATTACAGATGTCAGTGGAGTGGTTCCTAGGTTTTGCGTATGGCACTAGTTGTCATACTTGTAACCTGACTTCAGCCACTTGGGTCATATATTCACCCTCAGGATAGCTAATTGCCTTTGGAGGCGCTTGCTTAGGTCATGCTACCAATAATGTGGCTGAGTATAAGTTTGTTATTGAGTTGGTATGGGATGCCTTGTCACATGGCATCACCCAGTTGGAAGTCATACTTGACTCTCAACTGGTGGTTTCCCAGCTCAATGGAGCTTATCAGGTGTGAAACCCTACCTTAGTATGTCAGTTTTTGCGGGTTAGATTACTTGAAAGAAATTTTGATTATAGTTCATTTAATCACATTCCACGTAATGAAAATACATTATCTGATGCATATGTGAACTATATTCTAAATTGGCATTTAACACACAGTTTGTAAAATATACACAACAGATACATTTGAACACATGTAAATAACTAGGAAAATATATATATATATGTAAAAATCTGTCCATATATAGCTTGAGTTTTGATCTTGAGATCCAGTCACAACTGTATAAAAATACAAAAAATTTGGATCCCAATCCATAAAATGCCTATAGATCTAGGCCTGGTTAGCCACATCACCAGCATCATCATCATCATCAGCTTCTTCAGCTTCAGTAGCCTCTTCAGCTTCTATATACACTAGAACGACCTTGGATACCCTCCTCATGAGGCATATTCCTATAGGTGGAATCCCTACTACAAATTCTTGCATAACAACAAGAATCTACCCAATTCGTATAGTCAAAACTCTTTGGGTGAGCCTGGACATCTTTCCCTCGAGTACACTCAGTAAACCCTAGTCTCCACCTGGTACTGGCCGCACATACATCCTGGGATGCCCATCAGGGCGTGTAGGTCCAACATCTGCATTTTAACAACATTAAAATGGATTAAAAACTCTTATACATATGTATATAACTTTATGATAAAATTCATAAAAATTTAAAAACATAAAATTAAAATACCTAGCTCTCCCCACATGCCTCCTGGTGGGAGAATGAGATCATTGTCTCCTCGAAAATCTAAACCTGAGTAAGGAAACTTCTCAAGTGTAGGTAGCTGCTGTCCCCACCACACATAAAAGTCATCATTGTATATACCCTGGACTGATCCCCCACCACCTTGGCGAAGGAAGACTTCTCCTCACCTGGTCAGTCTATGTTGGCGAGGAGAGAAAGCTGGAAGTGGTACTACAGGGCTGATAGCGGGCACTCTCTCAAAGAAGAATGCTACTAATATACTAAAATACCCAAAATTCTTGCGGTGTCCTCTCTTACAGTCAGAGAGTTGCTTCCTTATGATCGGTATCATGCCTGAACACTAATCAAACATAGTTCCTTGTAAACACTCCACTGCCTCTTTCATTTGGGTCAGAGTGGCGAGATGTAATGACAAAGATCCTGTAATCCGCACTATTGTACTTACCACTACCTATAGTGGGAAGTTGGCGATATGAAAAATTGGGATGCATGATCCCTTTTTTTGACTCCCTGGCATGCAGTAGGTGTCCACATAGTCTTGGACACTCACAGGGTCACCACCCCTACCAGTACCTTTGAGGTTCACAGGCATACCCCTGCGAGACATCCCCATGATGAAATAATGATTGAACCTCTCCACCGCACATGGTGTTTTCGATTCCTGAACTCCACATGCTAAAGGCGGAAAGTGGAAGTGCTGAGGGTGGAATGCGGAAAGAACATGTTCAGTTCGGAAATGGTGTTTTCAGTCACATAAGGGATCTGTGAAGGGTGAAAAGACTTTTACAGTTCTTTGTAAGCCTGCGAATGAAGGTGGAAGAGTGTGTTAAACCCATGTTGTGTGTTTTGAAAGGAGAACAAGGGTTCTTGAAGTAAATTTTTTAATAATTCCACATTATGGGGTATGGGGAAGTTACATTGTGGTATCAGAGCTGCTGGTTGCAGCACTAGGGACTAAATGGTCCAAGTTGAACAGTTAATAGAGCTTATGGTTACAACATTGAGCCTAGATGGGACAAGTGACAGTAAGTAAATGGGTTTTACCTTTGAAATTATTATGCAACTAACAAATGACGTTGTTAACACATTTTGTAGAGTCATAGTGCAAATTGAAAAAGTGGGTTTTCGTACAACCATGAGAACGTACGGCATGTATGATGCATGAAATCCCTATGAGTACAAGGAAGATTCTATGGGGGAAAACGTCCAAGTTGGAAATGCTGATACAGATTCTAATGGGAGAAGATTTCTGGATACTCCCCCAAACATTGCAACCAACATGAGAAGCCTAATTAAATCTCAGGAAGAACAACATTAGCTAAATGCATCCATGCTGTAGAGTTTGACAGACATCCAAAGGAGGATGAGCTCTGGGCGTTGTATAGAAAAACCAGAAGGTAGTAAGAGTAGTGCCAGAAGGAGAAAGAGATATTCTAATGGGTCATCAGACTCTAAAGGATCCACTAGGGGTTCGAGCTCTTCAACTCACAGATAAAAGAGAAAGAGGCATTATAGAAACAACTCACGTGATGAGTTTAAAAAGGCAAGGCCTCTTACCTTTAACGATGAGGTAAAGAATGGAAAAGAAGATGAATATTGGCTTCTTGGGATGAAGAAATATTTCCAAGTCCAAGACTATTAGGGAAATATGAAGGCTAGGGTAGCCATCTTCAACTTGAATGGAAGGGAATCCATTTGGTTGGAGCACCTTAGGCAGGTAAAGAAGATCAATGATAGGAAAATTGTGTGGAAACAATTCAAGATATATTTCAAGTAGAAGTACCTCTCTGAAAGGTACTATGATGATAAGATCAAAGAATTCCATGAGATGAAATTGGGACATTAGACCATGGAAGAATATGAAAACAAGTTCTTGGAACTTTTGAGGTATGTTAGGTACATCACATATGAAAAAGTAAAAATCTAACGTTTTCTGAGTGGGATACCTCAGTCTTACAAAGACATAATTGAGTTTTATGAACCTAGAAATCTAGAAGAGGCTATAAGGATAGCTAATTATTTCTATGAGAAAAGAAAGGGAAAACCTGATTACCATAAGGCTTGGAAGGACAAGAGAAATGAGAAGTCTGACCAAAGGAAGAAAGGGTTCAAACCTTCTAACTTCAGGAATCAGCAGAAGCAGCCATCCCAAGCTGCGAGTAATCCAACTAGAGAAATGGGAGAAAAGCCAAGAGATCCACGAAAGAACAGAGAACCACTACAATGTTGGAAATGTGGAGGACCCCACATGTGTAGGAATTTCCCACTTGAGGATGGGTTTGTAAGGCAAGCACATAACATTCATGAAGCAGAAACAACGGGTCATGTTACAAGGACTATCCCTAGGATTTATACAGCACTAGAGGACTGCTAGGAAGATCGTCAGTCAACAGTGACTGAAGTTGCAGGTAATATTGCTGAGCAATCTATTTTTGTTTTAATTGAACCTGGAGCTACTCACAGTTACATTACTCCTAAAGTAGTTGAGATTTGTGCTTTTAAGAAGTTAAAGCATAGCAAATCATGGTTAGTTCAACTAACCATTGGGACTAAGATAAAGGTTAGTGAAGTGGTAGAGAAATTTCCATTGGTTATGGATGGATTGGTCACTTATGCATATCTAAATGTTCTGCCACTTGGTTCCTATGATATCCTCAATGGAATGGATTGGTTGGAAGCACATAGAGTAAAGCTTGATTATTACAACAAGACTTTTGAGTGCATAGATGATGAAGGAAACTTAAGGGTTGTAAGAGGCATTCCAAATGTGATCTTTGTTAGACAGAATTCAACAATGCAATTGAAGAAGTTCTATAGGATATGTTTCCAGTTGTATGCAGCCCATGTGTTGGAGGAAGTAAAGAATGAAACCCCTAGGTTGGAGGAATTTCATGTATTGCAGGAATTCATGGTTGTTTTTCTTGATGAAATTCCAGTTCTTTCTCTAAATAGGGACATTGATTTTACCATTGAACTTGTGCAAGGAGTAGCACCAGTGTCCAAGACACCCTAGAGGATGAGCACACCATAAATGCTAGAGCTAAATATGCAGCTGCAAGAGTTGTTGGAAAAGAAGTATATCAGGCTGAGTGTGTCTCCTTGGGGAGCACTAGTTATGTTTTTGAAAAATAAAGATGGCACACTCAGGCTGTGTATTAATTATAGACAACTGAACAAGGTCATTGTGAAGAATAAATACCATTTTAATTGGATTGATGACCTCTTTGATCAAGTGAGAGGAGGAAAAGTATTTTCCCAGATTGACTTGATGTCTGGTTACCATCAGGTAAGAATCAAGGATGAGGACATTCATAAGACAACCTTCAGAACAAGGTATGGAAATTATGAGTTTGTGGGGGTACCATTTGGTCTCACAAATGCACTAGCTACATTTATGTGCCTTGTGAATAAAGTCTTTAGTAGGTACTTGGAAAAGTTTGTTCTTGTTTTCCTTGATGGCATTCTTATTTATTCTAAGAATGAGGAAGAACAGGAAGAACATCTGAGATTGAATTTGCAATTGCTAAGGGAGCATAAGTTGTATTAAAATTTGAGCAAGTGTGACTTCTATAAATATAGAATTCATTATTTGGGTCACATTATCTCAGATGGGGGTATATCTGTGGACCTTGAAAATATTGAGGCCATTATGGATTGGCCTACCCCAAGAAATGTGACAGATGTAAGATCTTTTATGGGACTTGCAGGATACTACAGGAGATTCATTGAGGGATTCTATAAGGTTGCACATTCAATCACTTATTTACAAAAGAAGGGGATACAGTTTGAATGGACCCCACGGTGTGAGGAAATATTCCAACAGTTGAAGAATCTTCTCACAAGTGCACGCATTTTGAAAATTGCAGACCTAGAAAAATATTTTATGGTGTGTATTGATGCATGTGGTCAAGGACTTGGAGGAGTTCTTATGCAAGACAACCACGTGGTATGTTATGAGTCAATAAAGTTGAAGGATCATGAGAAGAACTATGCCACTCGTGATTTAGAACTTGCAGCCATAGTGCATGCTCTCAGGATGTGGAGGCATTACTTAATGGGAATAAAGTTTGAGTTAATGACAGACCATTGTGGTCTGAAATATTTGTTTGATCAACCAGCCCTAAATGCTAGGAAAGCTAGATTGCTAGAGTTTTTATGTGAGTTTGATTTCGAAATCAAACACATAAAAGGAAAAGAAAACACAGTGTTTGATGCACTCAGCAGGAAGGTGCATGAAATGCACTTGGCATCTCTTAGTATTTACCAATGATATTTGAGACAACAGATTGCTAATCATACCACTGAAGATGAAATGTATGTGCAGATAAAGGAAAAATTGCAGCAACAAAGTCTTGAGAAGAGGTATGAGGGATATAAATTGGAAGAAGATGGACTTCTTACTTATAAAAATAGAATTTATATTCCAAATGTAGCATATTTGAGGAGAGTTGTTATGGATGAAATCCATATTCTGGTCACCCAGGATATCGAAAGACAATTGCTACAACCAAAAAGCATAATTTTTGGCCAAGAATGAAGAAGGACATTGCTGAGTATATTTCAAGGTGCATGAACTTTTAGCAGGTAAAGGTTGAGCATCAACATCCAGTAGGTTTGTTGCAGCCTTTTCCAGTCCCAGAATGGAAATGGGAAGTTGTTTCCTTGGATTTCATTACAGGATTGCCAATGACGTGGAGGCAAAATGATTCCATAATGGTTGTGGTGGACAAGTTGACAAAGGAAACACATTTTATACCAATAAAGTCCACTCATAAGACTAATGATATTGAAAAAATCTTCATGAAGGAGATTTTCAAATTGCATGGATTGCCTAAGGCAATAGTCTATGACATGGATCCTAGGTTCACTTCCAATTTTTGGAAGGGTTTGTTTGTAGATTTGGGTACAAAGATGAACTTCAACACCGCCTACCATCCTTAGACTGATGGTCAGACATAGCAAGAGAATTAAGTGTTGGAAGACATGATTCACATGTATGTGATGGACAAACCAACCAAGTGGGAGGATTGTTTACAATTGGTGGATTTTGCATATAATAATGGACAACAATCATCCTTGGGGATGATTCCATATGAAAATTTGTATGGAAGAAGGTGTAGGACACATGTGACATGGGATAATATAGTGAACAAGATTGTGCTTGGTCCATAATTTCTGAAGGAAATGAAGCAAGAGGTTGCAAAGATCAGGCAGAATCTGAAGGCAGCCCAGGACAAACAAAAAAGCTATGTAGACAAGCATAGATTGCACAGAGAGTTTAGTGTTGGGGATCATGTTTACCTCATAGTGAGGGAAAAGAAGAGTTCCTTAAATCTTGGAAGTTGTGCCAAGATGTCACCTAGATACTATGGGCCGTTTGAAGTGCTTGAAAGAACAGGGACAATTTCATATAGACTTGCATTTCTTGCTAGCACTAGAGATCATAACACTTTTCATGTTCCTTTGCTTAAGAAATATGTACATGACCCTCACCATGTGATTGATTGGGATGTGATCTAGGTGGAACCCGAAGGAGAGTTCCAAACCCATCCATTCCGCATCCTCGACAGGAAGGTCACCATGCTCCGGAATCAAGCCATAGGACAGGTAAAGGTGCAATGGGAACACTACAGTCCTGAAGAGGCTACACGGTAGCTGGAGGATTCCATGTGATTGGAACACCCATTTTTGTTCAATTTTGTAGAGCACTGAGGTGGTTCCAGTGTAGCATTTTGTTCAAATTTTGTAAAGCACTAAGGACAGTGTTGTTGTAAGGAGGAGGGGAATGTAACACCCTGATTTTGACCCCATGATATTAAGATTGTACATGATGTATGTATTGTATTTGAATCATGGCAAGGAACTCAAGGCCAAGGCCCTTCCATTGATTGATGTTTTATGGATATGTGATCAAGGTTGATACCTATGGTTTTGGTGCTAAGTTAAGCACATAGCATTTTGATTATCATGTATATGCACACAAATTGATAAAATGCCACAACTAGCTATGGAACTGCAACGTGAAAAGACATGGGGGAATGATTTCATAGAGAAATACAGAGAGGGTTAAACCAGCAGATGCGAGGTGAGTGATTACAGGTTCAATCCTCACAAAACCTAGTTTAATCAGCATAAAAACCTTCACTTATTTGTTTTCCAAGTCACCTAGGAAGACGCGAGATGGAATAAATCCTTTTTGGATAGAAATTTCATGCCCTCTAGTTGATATTAAACAACTGCTAGTTAGCCAATGAAATGAACTAGAAATCGTTGGATCTAGATCAATGATGGACCCCAAATAAACTAAAGTAGATTTCATAAAGTATTGCGCTCGCCAAAGTTTTCCTTGTCCTTGCTGGTTCACTCAGCAAAATTGTTGTGCACCATCGATCTGTTTGTTGGGTGATCTCAACCGTAGATCTGTGTAAAAGTTTCTCGTTTTAAAAATTCCTACCCTGGTTCATCCCTGTGCTTGCGCATTCAATTTTCTTGCAGGAAATTGGTTGAGTCAGTTAATTTCCTTGGGCAGAGCAAGGCATGGAAGTCAATTTCATGACTGAACAAGCCTGCAGTTTGCATAGGTCATGTTATTGCTTCTAAAGCAAGTAAAACCTAATATTTACGTGCCCAGTCTGTCAACCTAGTTTTCATCTAAATGTTGTGACCATTCCATTAGATTCTACCATTCGAGGGGATCGATTGTGCATTGTTGTTCACCTTCCTAAGTCGCAAAGAAGCTTTTTGTTAATGATTTTGCAGTGTGGTTCACTGTTCAATGTTGTTCAATCCATCTACATTGTGCTACCGAGTGGTTTGCAACCCTGTTTCTTTGTGTTATAGAGTGGTGGCTTATTTTACAATGTTAAATCCTATGTTGCTGTGTTTTCCCTGTGGTTTTTTGTGATTTTCACCTTGGTTTGGGTTTGAATTGTGTGTAAGACTGAGGAGTGGAAGAGAAGAGGAATGGGATTGATAAACCTAGTTCAGAGAGGAACCTCATGAAAAGGTAAGAGTGGTTGGTAAATATTCACTGCATGCCCTAAAGAGCACTAGAAGGGAAGGCATAACCCAAGGGACTGTGGAGCAGAGAAGGGGATGCGTCCTTGTGTTGGGTTTGCAGATAACGTGGATCCCAAAATAGATAGAACTTGTGGAGGTGTCCCTAGCTCTTCAATGAGCCACTAGCTTAGTCATTCTACCTTTCCACTGCCTTAGCAACCTGATAAACCCAATTGGATATTGGATTGGCTTTGTCTTGTTGTGTGTTGGCCATGTATAATCCTTGGATGGACAGCCTGAGAAACCCAGCGTAAATGATGGCTTGGTTGAGTACCTGATAATCCTGACATTTTTTGGCTTGTAAGTCTGCATCCTAATAAACCCAACTTGGTGTTGGCTTGGCTGGACAATCTGATAAATCCAACTAAAGGTTGTCTTGAATGTGAATGATATGATTTGGCTATGTATAAGTCTATTGTTCCATAGTTCCTTGTGGAAATCATGCCTAGTTCGGGGGTGGCAGTGGTGTTGAGAGATTAAGGAACACACTGGCCTATGGTTGGGTGAAACATTATAGCGACATAGCTAGTTGCTAGAAAAATTAATCACCAGGATAAGTATTGTTTTTTATTCTTGTTTATGCAACGTAATTTCTTATGAATGACTTTACTGGTTATGTAGAATGATTATGAATACAATGAATTGCTATGATCATGTTGAATGCTTGTTGATGATTGGGTAGAGGTTTACTTGTGTATGTTTCCCTGTATTTTGCTCCTATATATGCCTTGTGTTTTTGCAATGAATTTTTCTTAAGTCCTTTAAGGATAAAATCCTATTACACGACCATAATGCTTCTGACTTAGTGTTTTTGCCCCCAAAAATCCACATGGGAAAGGCGAAAGGTGGAAAAGAGAAGTTGAAACAAGGTAGAAGGATGGTTTTTCGATTTCTGGGATTCACCTACAGAAGATGGAAAGTGAAAGTGTGGAATAATGGTTGAACACTTATGTCGAAGGTTAAAGTTCTAATTCCCGAGTTCTGAGCGAAAGGAAGAAAGCGGAAGTGCAAAAGGTGGAGAAATGGATGAACCTTTCCATCGAATGTCAAAGTTTTGATTTTCGAGTTCCGAGCGAAAGGAAGAATAATGGATGAACCTTTCCGTCAAATGTTAAAGTTCCAATTTCTGAGTTCCGAGTGGAAGGTGGAAAGCGAAAGAGTGGAAGGCAAAATAATGGATGAACCTTTTCGACGAATGTTAAAGTTTTGATTTTTGAGTTCCAAGTGGAAGGAGGAAAACATAAGGCAGAATAATGATTGAACCTCTCCTTCGCACATGGTGTTTTCGATTCCTGAACTCCGCATGTGGAAGGCAGAAAGCGGAAGTGTGGAGGGCGAAGTGCAAAAAGAAAAGGTTTAGTGTGGAAATGGTGTTTCCAGTCACATAAGGGATCTATGAAGGGTGGAAAGAATTTTACATTTCTTTCTAAGCTTGATAATGAAGGTGGAAGAGTGTGTTAACACCCGTGCCCTGTGTTTCGAAAGGAGAACAAGGGTTCTCGAAGTAAATTTTTTAATAATTCCACATTATGGGGTATGGGGACATTACAATGAAGCAAAGTAAATGGCAGTTAAGGAAGAAATTAAAGAAGTTGTGTGGATATGAAATTTCCTTATTGAGTGTGAATTAATACTGAATGAATATACTGAGTGGATATGTGACAATAATAGTCCTTTTCAACTTGCATATAATCTAGAGTGGCACTCCAAATTGACACATATTGACATTAATACCCATTACATTTGGGACCTACTTGCAGATGGTTTTATTAATTTAGAGTATTTCCCCATTGAACACCAAGTTGTTGATATCTTCACCAAGTGCATGATAGAGGCAAAGTTCCTTCATCTTCACAACTTATTGGGGATGCATTATAGCATCATTTTCCACACTTTATGCATCATGTATTGATGGCCTACCATGTCCCTCTATAAACTCACTACATTCCCCTTTCTCAATGTATCCTTGATGCTTAATGGAAACCCTAAAAACACATTTTTTATAATACATGCAGGGCACTAGTTATACAGCCTCCATACACACAATTTTCTCTATTACAACCTACATACATTGGGTTTTGTGCTCAAAATGAAAAATATTTTTAGTTTTCCATGCCAAGTCATGGTGGCGACCCTTGAACTTCCATATGCTAGAAAAATATTTGATTCGACCCTCCATATCTCCTTTGGGGGGTATATATTGAGACATTATGTAGCATTGGAGGAGGAGAAACTTTGAGAGTAAGGAAACTATAGAATTTTTTTTCCCCCCATTAACATTGCCTTGAGTTTGCATCCCTTGGTCCTTGTTGGACCGAACGTTCTATGTTCATCTCCCAAAATATCTTTATATTGTGAAGGAGGAACCCAATTACACCTTATACTCATGAGATTTATTTTATATGGAGAATTGAAGTGGCAGAGGCCCAGGTGGAAGAACTTAGTTTCTCGGTTTCGGCGAGTTGCCGACAAAGGTTGTCACTATGTACTTCAATTATTTATATCAATAGAAATATTTTTTTACTATCCAAATTCATGTGCAAATGTTTATGTTAATTTCCGTAGGGTATATTTTCTTTAGACATGTTAAATGGATTATGCTAGATTAGATGCTAATATTTCATATATATATTATATTCTTGAATCCATTTAATGTTGAGGACAAGTTGTAGGTGACAAGTATTGGAACAAAAGGTCAATGGTGGTATTCTTCGAACATTCAATTGAGGTATGGGCCCTATCCTTTGTTGTTAGAATTTTAAATTTATATGGCATATTTGGGATTAGAGTTGATTTCTGGTGTCACTCCATCTGTTTTGGTATATTCCAAGACATAGGAATATTTTCTCTGTAATAGAATTTGTGACTCCACTAGGGAATTCTCCTTTTTGTTGGGGTGTTTTGGGTGCATTTTTTCTTGAATTTATATTTGTTTCTTTGGGTCCCTATGTCTCTTGTATTCCTAATTTGATAGTGTTTCTGAGTTGTTAGCTTCACTTTTACTTTTTTTTCCACTTTGCTTGATATACATGGGTCATAGTTTTGGTAGTGTTGGGATTAATAATCATCCCTTTTACCACATAGTCTATTTGTCTATTTTGATTAGCTTAGGAGGTCATTATCACTTTACTAGAGTATGGGGGGACATTCCCAGGAGTCATCTACACTTTTGAGTTTTGGTTCCAACATGAGTTTTGGTGCCATTGGTTCCAATCCCTACATTTAAGGAACCCTCTCTAAGTGCCACCAACAATCACCTTCTGTTTGTATGGTAGGTAGCCAGTCATGTTTAGTTATGCTCTGATCGCCACTAGTTGGTTCACTTAGTCACCTTGGCTCCAATTTTCTTGATTCAAGGGAGTGTGGCACCTTTTGTTCACCTACAATATCAGTTAACTGATTGTGAACTGAATTAGTTATCCAGAGTTAAATTAGTGAGCTCCAGTGATGGTTTTTTCCACACTGAGTTAGCACAACAGTTAGTCTTAGTTGGTAGATTCGAATCATATCTTTAGCATTCGAATTATCTTGTATGTAAAACCAATGTATTCCATAGTATTTACTGATTCACAAATATAATCATATTATTCAAAATTTTGTCCCATGTGTGTGCAATTTTGTCATGATTATTTGACTAGTCTATTTTAAATTCTTCTCTCTCTTATGCATCATTTTATTCCATTTGAATTCATCCAACATGATGATCCTATGCTTCACAGAATTTAACATGGTATCAGAGTGGGTATCCATGCCTACCTCGAACCTCACAAAATTCCATGATTCCACCAGAAGAAATTGAGTTTCCACATAGTTCTTGGAATAATTGCATTACTCCCTATGGATTCATCCAAAGAAGTATATCTAAGTGTGATGGACTCAGAAAATGTGCACATGTCGAAGTGAAGGGTGTTTGAGCTAACATTAATTCGAATTGATTTGTTTTGGAGTGTTTTTGTAGGTACATTCAAAGAATTTCTGAAGATTTGTTGATAAATACAACTGTGAAATGGAGAATTTTATGGCTCTGATTCCTAGAATCCTTACTTCTTTCAATTAACTTAAATGGAGAGTAGACATGCAGTTTTCCTTGTGCAACAAAGGCCTGTATAGGATGAAAATGGGTAGAGAGGTCAAACCCCAATTGTATATTGAGAGATCTAGGTTTCTGAATAAGCTAGATAAAGCCTTTGACTTCATGTGCATCCACATATCCAGGGAGCTGTTATTCCACCTTGAGGAACTCAAAACTCTGACATAAGTATGGGATAAGTTTGGATCCTTGTTTGGAAAATAGGATGAGATAAGGGGCCATATCCTGGAGAATGAGATGATAACACTACAACCTAGTAGCTTTGAAAATATTTAACAGTTCTTTACTAAATAAAAATCACTGGTCATGCAATGCAAGCAATGTTGGATTGAGAAGAAGGAAGAGCAAATGGTGTTCTCCATACTGAGCAAACATGGCTCATAATTCTCAGTGTTTGTCTCTACTTTTCACTATGGGAGGCTGAATACTCCTAATTGGTGAATTCCATCCCTTGATGCCTTCATAGAGTCTCTAATCCAAGAGAAAGACAAGCTAATACAGATGGGAGCTCTGAGAGCCTCTCCAAATCAAGCTCTCTTGGTTGGTGAGACAAGGAATGCACAAGCAAGAAGGAAGCATAACATTAAAGAGAAAAGAAAAACTGAATTTGAACCAAAATATGAGTTTGATCCTTTAGATGAAGCCTTAGGCTCTAGGAAGGACAAACATCATAAGGGAAAATGCTCTTACTGTAAAAAAGGAAATCATAAGGAGAAGTATTATATGAAGAAAACCATTGATTAGATGAAAAAAATCATTAAGCAACACAATATTTCCCTCCCTGAAGGCGCACTGAAGATTGAATCTAGAGAAAAGACTGAAGATCATGATGAGAAATGCCATGCACTAAAGTAAAGATATTCAAAACCACATGCCTTCCTCATTGATTCAGGAGCTTCCAATCATATGGTTGCATCCAGATCATCATTCTCTTCATTACAACCTATTGATGGTACGAGTATTCACATGGGTGATGAAACCCAAATTCAAGCTGAAGGAAGGGATTGTATCAAGTTAAAACATGGAATGATCAAATACGTACACCATGTGCCCTCTTTAGCTGCAATTTTTTTATCTGTATACCAGATGACACATACTAACCCACCAAAGCGAGTGGTATTTGGTTGTGACTCAGTGGAGATCTCAGATATCTAAATTGGGAATATTATAGCGAAGGGTTTTACAAACCATGCCTCTAAGGCATATGATTTCTCACACTTTTTTCCATACTCAAATCCAGTACAGTCTCAGATACCATTTGAAACGGGAGTTAAAACTGTTCTATCTACTCCTTTTACATATGATAATGTTTCCATTAGTGTTTTATATTCAGATTCCGAAGCAGAAGATTCAGTTGAATCAATTGAATCAATTGAAGATGAAGTTCACAATGATCTAGATCCAAATCCAGCCCCTACTCCCAATCCTAGGCCCAAATGGGCACAAATGGTTATTGAGGAAGCTGGGAACATGACTCGAGAGCCATTTGACATGAAGAGAACAAGATCCCAGTTTCAAAAATATAACCTTGCGCTATGTCAAGCAAGTTCACTTCCTTCAGAGAGGTGAAACAAGCTCCCAATGAGATGCTACATGATGATAAGGACTGATCAACAACCCTTCTCACAGAAGAACCAAGTGGATCATGTCACTCTTCCTCCAGAAAGAAGAGACAAAGGCAACATCCATTCTCATGTCTATCATCTGATTGGAAGAAGATGGAAAAGTTCACATGCATAGACCTAGGATATTAGTGCACATAAGAACCAACATTTTGCATTTATGCTCCACAGAGATGTATATTGCAGCAATATTTTCACAAGTTTTTGCTCAAGAATAAATTATTTCTCTTAAGTATGGAAGCTTGTTTCCTAATTTACTTGCTTATTTTGAGTGGGGGGGGGGGTTCCCATGAGGTTTTTCCCATTTCTTCAGTTTTATTATGAAATTATTATTATTTTTGCATTTAGATTGTATTGGTGACCTTTGGTCTTAGTTTCCAAGGCCCAAGTTGTCCGAATCTAGGATTAAAGGGGGTCATTGGGATTAATAACCCTCCCTTTGACCACATAGTATATTTGTCTATTTTTCCTATCTTAGGATGTCATTATCACTTTACTAGAGTATGGGGGGACATGCCTAGGAGTCATCTACACTTTTGAGTTTTGGTGCCATTGGTGCCAATCCCTACATTTTTGGAACCCTCTCTGAGTACCAACAACAATCACCTTCAGTTGTCTGTGGTAGGTAGTCAGTCATGTTCAGTTATGCTCCGATTGCCACTAGTTAGTTCACTGCTAGTCACCCTAGCACCAGTTTTCATGATTTAAGGGAGTGTGGTGCCTTCTTTTCACCTACCTTATTAGTTAACTGATTGTGAATCGAATTAGTTATCCAGAGTTAAACTAGTGAGCTCCAATGATGATTTTTTCCACACTAAGTTAGCACATCAGTCAGTCTGAGTTGGTAGATTCGAATCCTATCTTCAACATTCGAATTATCCTATATGTACAACCAGTGTATTCCATATTATTTACTAATTCATGAATATAATCATATTATTCCAATTTTGTCCCATGTGTGTGCAATTTTGTCATGATTAATTGAATAATCTATGCTAAATTCTTCTCTCTCTTCTGCAACATTCTCTTCCATTTGAATTCATGCAAGATGATGATCCCATGCTTCAAAAAAATTGACAGACATTCACATGTACACTAGGGTTGTCTGTGTCTAGTTTACGTACATACGTTGCTATTTTTATTACATTCACGTACATTTCAATTTTTGGCTTGTCCCTTGATTGGGATGATTGCTGGGTGAATTTTGAGTGTTGCCGAGTCTTCTTGGGTCCTTGTTCTATCTATTGGTTGCCTTTATAGTGGCTAGAAACTCTCTTTTTATTATTTTTTTAGAAATCATGTTCATGTCATTTTTCCATTTTTGGTTTTTCTTTTAGTGCACGATCATGATTTTTTAGTGTCTGGATTGGCTTGTCTCTTTATACTTACTGAAGGGTTTGAGAGTTTTGTGATTCCATTTTTCATTTTCATTAAATCATATTGAAAATACAAAAATATTTGCATCTTTGCATGTTCATTTGCATTATTCCATTTTGCATTGAAAGAGAACTTGCATTGGTATTTTTGCTTGGAATGGCATTAGTTTAGGCTTCATATTGGAAAGATTGCATTGACATTTGAAAGCAAGAGACCATTTTTGTGCATTTAATTTAGTAGCATCCATTTTCATTTGGAAATCAAGTCTAGTACTGAGAAATTTTTTCATGTATGGTTCTTTATTTTTGATGAGTCATAAACATCATTAGTTGCATGAGCATATCCTCTTGTGTAAGAAACAACCCACTAAAATTAAAGCTTAACTTAAAATTGATTAGAAAGATTTCTTTTCTAGGGTGCACAAACAAGCTTAGGTTTTAGATCTTGGAGTAGGATTGTGTGAGTAAACTTCTCCAAGACAATAAAACTAAAACAACTAGGTGTCTACCCATGGAGTGGAGAAATCCTTGCTATAATTTGTGTTCTTAGGAAGCTCCTCTTACATGGGAGTCAATCATGATGCAACATGAATATCGTTGGAGAGATAGCGCTAGATATATTTCCAAGATTAACACTTGAGGTATTTCTAGAATTCTATTCGTATCTAGGGGGTTCTTGAGGTGCTTTGGTGCTTCTTGAGATTTGGTCTTAGCTACCATTCCCATATGGTGGATCCCTTCTGTGGCTGTCCTCCTGAGCATTGATTATATGAGGTGACCATTGTTTCTTTTCCTAGGTTTCGTAGGGGTTATTTGTGAGTGTCTTGGTCATGCAGTGGTCGAACATCATAGTCACTTTAAGCATTGAATTTAAGGGCATCTATAACTAGTCACGCTCCTCCATTTATAGTGTATGGGAGTATCATGCCTATCCTAGGTGAAACACACCTTCTATATATTGGGAGATCATTTATCCATATTCCTTGCTTGCATGCATTTATCCTAGATTCTCTAGAGGTGTGATCCATGCTCATCAGTTGGCCTCAAGGATCATTATTTTTTGAGAATTTTTTTTTGGAGTCATCGTGGATCAAGTTTTGGTTCTCCACTGTTCTTGTTGCTTAGCTAGTATGCCACCTGGTGATCCTTTACAACCTCTCCACAAGAGGCATAGACCTAATATAGGTGGTCACTATATATCCCATAGTGAGGTTTAAATAATTATTATGATGAACACTACTTCCAAGTCATCGGAATTTCCTCCAACCCCTTCATTTGTGATGGGAAGGGGATTCCATGGGACTCCTCCTTTGGCTACTATTTGGGTCATATGGACCCCTGTGTTTACAAGATCTCATGCTATTAGTTCTTCCCATTTGGTTAGGACCAATCCTTTTGAGTTTCCTTGGTTGTCGGACCATGTGTCCACTATTTCTTCATGATTGTTGGGTATATATGCTTAGTCAGTTCCTTTTTCCCCTAACGCATTTACATTTTGCATGGCAAACATATCGTCGAATATCTCAATCTGCATTCTGGTTTCTATTGGTACCTCTGGTCTAGGGTCAGGGGGGAACATTAGCCCCCTATATGGCGTATCAGTTTGGGAGTGGTCATATCCTTCCTTTTACTCCTTATGTTGGGGGATTCCATCTCCCTTATTTATCCCCTAGTTCTAGTTTTAATCCTTTTTATAGTGGAGATGGGAATTTGAGTGATGGTCCTACTTTTTATATTCCATTCGCCTGGCCCATGTAGAGTATGCCAGTTCCTACGAACACTTTCCTTATGGTGAGTCATCCTTCAATATTGAGGATCCATTTCGGAGGGAATGTCTCTTTTGTTATGGGTCTACCTAGTATGGAGTTTTTTCCTCTAGGGTCACTTCGTCGGGGTGGGTGGTGGTGGTATGTGCCTCCTCCTTTATCTGGGGGCAATGTGTCCCATCAAATGGGAAATCCTAGTAATATTATTTTGAACTCTTAAGGGGTACCTATTATGAAAATACCTATATTACCTTACATGAACCAATTTGGAGGAGGATAATATCCTACTATCTAGGGACATGGTCTTTACTGAAATTCACTGACACCTATGGTACCAAATATAATGCCTACAGGAACTTTACCTAAGAGTCAGTCTTTTAAGGGGGCATGGACCCAAACATCACAACCTAGGCTCCAATTTTTGGCTACAAAGAACTTACCAGAATTGTCCATACTAACAAATGATATGGTATGTCATGGCCTGACATGGCCCCCGGTCCCCACTAAGCTTCCTTCTGACTTCCCAAAGTTTGAAAGCAAGAAGGGTGACGATCTAGGTGATAATGTCACTATGTTTCACCTTTTTTGCTAGTTGAATTCATTGAATCATGATTCTATTCGACATAGGTTGTTCCAATGCACCCTTAAGGTGTTACCACGAAATGGTACATCGAGCTACCCAAGGAAACATACCAAAGTTTTAGTGATTTGGTCTTGGTCTTCTCAACCACTTTTAGTTGTCGATTCATTATGATGCTAGCATTGAGATTTTGTCAATATTTCATCAATATAGGGATATTCACATCTCTGACCATTTTAAGAGTGGTGTAGAAGAAAGAGGTTGATTAAGGCCAATATTCCACCTAAGTTTTTATTGGAGTGGTCACTTAAGTCTTTATTGTTGTATATTGCAAAGGATGTTTTGACATCTAGAGTAGCCATCGAGGAATAAGCCATATTTAGAGACAACAGTTGGACTTGATTTATGTGCAATATTGGATTCTTTATGAGATTATCCCTGATGCACCGAGATGTAATCATGATCCCAAGTAGAAACCTGGGCCAAATGTCGATGGCATAGTGGATCTATGAGTGTTAAGGTTGTAGACCATGTGACAAACCAAATACAAAATTTGTCTCTTAACCAGACTGCAGTAGGACAAGCTACAATTTCATCCTCTTCCACCTAGTTGGTGGATGCACATTTCATGCAATCATCAAACCATAAGGGTAACCAACAACCTAAACATAACAAGAAAATGGGGAATAACAATAAAAAAGGGTGGGAATAAAAAGAAAATCCTAATAATGGCAAGAACAATGAGAATTCTAAGGGGGAACGAAGTCCAAACAGAAGGTCAAATTTCCTTGTAAGATTTATGGTCAAGACCACCTTACACACTTGTTCCCCGGGATCGATCAAGCTTTGAAGTTCATTGCACAGAGACCAACTGCATTGAATAATCCTCTTCCTCATAGTAAAAACATGGCTTCGAGTGCTTCAGCAACCAGAAGTGGGTCTGGTGGAACTCAAAATTCTCTTGTCCAGATGCTGATCATGGATGCATTAATATGTTATCAATTGTTCATGTTGCTACCCATTGACGTGATTATGGTCCCTCGCAATCGACTATGAGGAAAGAGTCTCCACCTATGGAGAACCATTTATAGATTGATAAACCTGAGTCTATACTGCATGTTTCAAAAGGAGTCCTTAAGTGCTCGACGCACAATCCTATTGCATGAGCTGCCCAAAACTATTTCATCGTCAAGGATTTGGGACAAACACCGTGGATTATGTCATCTTTAGAGGTGCTCTAGACACACCCTTCATAGGGGAATTCCTTGTTATCTGCCTTGGGAGATCTCGATTTGAGTGGCCCTAGTGTGATCAAGTTTGATACCGTTGATGTTTATCCTCACTTGCCTTACCATGTGGCTTTCCAAGTCCATGTGGAGTGTCTTAATAATACCATCATATGTAGAATAGTTGATGAAGGTGTTTCAACATCAGTGATTTATTTGTCTTGTTGAAAGGGCCTTGTCTCTCCTCGTCCCAATCTATGACCATGATGACTGCATTTGATGGGTGCTTGTTTAGACTGCATGGCATTATTCCTTCCCTTTAGGTCCAGTTGGGGGGAAATATTGTGTTGGCCGAGGTGGTTGATGCACCCCTTGACTACAACCTGTTACTGGGTAGAAATTGGATTTATTCCATGAAGGTGGTCATCTCATCTGTGTTTCATGTAGTATGATTTCCCCATGAAGGAAGAATTGTGATGGTCGATCAACTATCTTATATTAATTCTAGTTCCACTGCATCGTCTGGATCTACGATCCCAATTATTGAAAATTTTCATCCATAAACTAAGAACATTGGTGTTAGGATATATCCTTCGCTCATGGGAACCTTTAACGTTTCGATGCCAATATTATCCATTGATTCCACTTTCGATGGTGCTTTGTCACCATTGAGTTCGGTATCATTTCATACTTAATGTTTGAGTGATACCTAGACTCTCCCTTCTCTAGTTGAATCGAGTGAAGGGATTCCACCCATTGAAATGGATATGTCATTGTATGCAGCTAATATTTCTTACCAAGTTTTAGTATATGGCACTATAGACCCTGATCTTTCCTCTTTGTGGAAGGAGGAGGAGGATCTCCCTCTATCACCCGCTTGGGTAGTCAACTCGTCATTTTTTCTTGATTTCCTTCATGACACCTTACCTTTAGATGAAGACATTATCGAGGCCATGAATGGTCCGGAAAGACCTTGGGAGACATGCATCATTGATATTACTTCCTCTTAGAGATTGAACGGATCGAGCATGATGAGTTTTGGTTGTCCTTACGCGATAAAGTTGGTCACCCTGTGGTCTCGTTAGATACACATGGTATATATACCGGAGGGAGCATGGAAAATATATCCCCTATGATTTTAATCAACATTTCTCGGACCCCTAGCAAAGTGTAAAACATTTATATCGGTGAATATTGTTCACCTGAATAAATTAAGACTTACACCTAGTTATTTAGAGAATTCCATAATGCGTTTTCTTGGTATTACAAGGAAATGCTAGGAATAGACCCGTGCATTGCCGAACATGAAATTAAAACTTATCTGAATGCTATGTCTGTTTGATAATGCCATAGGAAGGTGCCCAATAAGTACTATGCTTGAGCCTCCATCTCTGGCTGGTACCTTTTACACTATTGTGTATATTTTGGTTTTACATAGTAGGACTTCACCATAGTTTTACATTTTTTACCCAGTTTTATATAGTCACTCATCCTACTTTTAATATTTCATAAACATTATGGGATAATATCATGGTGTAGGGGCCTTTTTTGATGGAGTTTCTTTGGACCTTAGTGTATTTTACCACTTTCGAGCATGTTCATGCCTTCGACATGTATATATCATCATTGGCATATATGATAGGATTTCACTCCACCTGCATTATTGCATTATCCTACGAAACCGATTCATAAACATTAGGTATGAGCCCACTTTTTAATGACACAAAAATTTCCAACTGCTTCTAGAAGTGTCGTTATTTAAGCAATAGGGCTTTCCCAACCATGGGTACCCTAGTTAGAACTCCTCTTATCATTTGGTGCCCATGTCGAAGCTCCTCCTTAGGTCCGAGAGTTCCCCCATGCATTTGAGTTGAAACCTCATGTTCCATCTTATCTCTTATGTTGGACATCATCCACAGGGACTCCCTTTTTATATCGAGTTGTAAATGCATATAATTCGTCTGCTTGCTTTAATGAGCCTAATGCCAGTCCCTGCTTCATTGTTATAAGCCAAATTACCCGAGCATGTCTCAATTCTAGCCAAGCAAAGCATATTATTGATCCTTTGTAGCTTAATTATCCTTTATCCTAGAAGAAACAATCCCCTGAGTGTCTTTATCCTACGCGTGATTTCTTGCATTGAGCATAGGTATGTTCCACTGCTTGGAACTAGTTTGATTTCCTATAACACTTGTTTTCCCTTTGTTGTAATATAAGCATTTTTTTCAAGCTTTCATAATATGAAAAAGACAAAAAAAATAAAAAAACACAAAAAGTCAGATGGGAAAATGATGCTATTTTATGTTGGGAGGTGTCATGTTGCCTTTGAACAAAGCACAGTTTTTGAGTCCATCCATCATGGGTCGGGTCTTAGTATGTCCTTACGAAGCTGCACTTGTTACTTAGAGTTTACTCCATCAACTGGTTAAGTTTCCAATCCCTATGGAGCCTCTGTCGATGCCTCCTGCATCACAAATTTACATTAGTATTCACAGTTGAGTATATGCTACCTAAGTTTATCCATCTGCCTTATGCTCTTGTTCAAAGGAAGTCTTTGGTTCGAGTCTACCATTCCTCAGATCTCTTGACTTTGCATGTCGACCATCCTGATATCACATGGAACTAATGTCCTACTTGGCATCCTTGGCCTACTTTCATTATTGGTAGGTTACCTTGAACTCAACATATGACACCTTATCATTGGTTGTTGACTAAGTGGTTTCCCTTGTGTTTGACGACAAGAAATCTATTCACAGTTTGGAATTTGTGCCATGTATTAGATTCCATTAGACCCTATTAGTGGTTCCCTTGCCTTTGCTAGTAGTATTCATCATTGGATGTTATTCAAAGGGTCTCTTTTGCATGCTACTTGCATCTGGCATCCGCGAGACACACACATGGTTACTAGTTCATGCACATCCTGTTTGTCCGAGTTTTTCCAAGTCATTCATCCTAGTTGTTTACCTCATGTTGGTTGATGGGGGATTCCTTAGTTCCCTCCTTCTGGGGGATTCCATTCCATCGACTTCATATCATCTATTACGGAATCAATATCTATATTTAGTTGAGTACCTTGAGACATGCAGTCATTAGCGGCATGTTCTCTCATCATCGACAGTTGGGAATACATCAATGTCTCTTGATCAATAGATTGTGTAAGTGTTTGACCTCAACACCTTTATTCACACTTGTTTAATGTATTCGATACCTTGACACCCATTTTCATCATTAGTGGGTTGTCTTGCATCTGTTAAAGGTATATCTCAATGACTAGTAATCAGATGTTGTTTCATCATGGTCGAATCCAATACCTTTATTCACGTGATGGGACATGTACCATCGACGGTTTGCATAGAAGACCTCAGAGTATGGTAGCATTCTCATATATGTTGCTCTTGATTGCGACAGTACCTATGAGGCCTTAGTTCTCATACCATGAGCAGTTTGTACTCCACTATGTACCATATGTCTTCATGTAGTTTGGAGACAAGACTCCACTGTATATTGTACGTGGTTGTGAACTCTTATGACATATGTCCATTATGCATATTCATAGCCATTGTATGTATATGTATCTGGGACTATTGTATACTTCACATCTACCATCATGTATTCAAAGTCAATATTGTAATATTATGATGAGTGGCTAGTTCTTCTAGATGGGCCTTCATTACTCCACCTCTAGGATTGTTAATGTATTTCGACCATTGCAATTATCCCTCTGACCTCACACATTAGGGGGAATTTGTTATAGCATGATTTACCACACTTTATGCATCATGTATTGATGGCCTACCCTATCCCTCTGCAGACTCACTACACCCCCCTTTCTCAGTGTATCCTTGATGCTCAATGGAAACCCTGAAAAACATGTTTTTAATGATGCACACAGGTCACTAGTTATATATCCCGCATACACGTTACTTGCTCCATTGCAGTCTGCGTACATTGGGTTTTGTGCTAAAAATGAAAAATGTTTCGAGTTTTCCATGCCAAGTCATAGTGGTTACGATCCTTGACCTTCCATATGATGGAAAACTCTTTGATTTGACCCTCCATATCCCATTTGAGGGCTATATATTGAGCCATTGTGCAACATTGGAGGAGGAGAAAATTTTGAGTAAGGAAACTACAAAAAAATTATGCCCCATTGCCATTGCCTTGAGTCTGCATCCCTTAGTCCTCGTTGGATTGAAATTTTTATGTTAATCTCCCAAGCTCTCTTTATCTTGTAAATAAGGAACCCACTTACTCCTTATACTCATGAGCTTTCCTTTATATGGAGGATTGAAGTGGCGGATGCCAAGGTGGAGGAACATAGTTTCTTGGTTTCGACGAGTTTCTAATAGAGGTTGTCACTATGTACTTATGTTATTTATATCAATAAAATTAATCTTTTCTCGTCCAAATTCATGTGAAAATGTTTATGCTAATTTCCATGGGTATGTTTTCTTTATACATGTTAAATGGATTATGTTAGATTAGATGCTAACATTTCATATATATATTATATGCTTGGATCTATTTGTTGTTGAGGACAAGTTGTAGGTGACAAGCATTGGAACAAAAGCTCAACGATGGTCTTGTTCAAATTCCAGTTGTGGTGTGGGGCCATATCCATTGTTGTTAGCATCTTACCTTTAAAAGACATATTTGGGATTAGAGTTGATCTCTAGTGTCACTCCTCTGTTGTGGTCTATCCCAAGCCATAGGAATATATTTTCCGTAACAGGATGTAGGAAGTTATCATCAGGGGGCGATGTTCATCATAATAACATCTTCCTCCAAATGTGTGTCAGCCCTCTAGTCAACATTAAGGGGAAATGCAAAAATGTGTATAATGTTTGTCCAATGGCCAATTTTATTGTTGTATATCTTATCATAATGATAAGGCATTTTATATAGGAAATGAGACATTATTAGACTATTGGCATATTATTCTTCATTAACTCACTAAATTTATAAAGTGAATTTATCCCACATTCATCATGAGGTGTGTTCTCATATTCCTCTAACATATAAATAATAAAAGTGAAGGAGGCTCAATTGTTGTGTGTACTGCCTTTGAGAGTTATATGGACCCCATATTAATTACATACTTGAGTGTCTCTTAGTCATTCAAAATTGGGAAAATTCATGAAGAATATAAAGTCAATTCATGAAGAATATAAAGTCTTCTTTGTGAATGTTTTCGATATTGGATTTTACCATTTAGATAAATTAGACATTTAGTTGTATATTTATGCATGTATTTTTGCTTTTAATAATCTAAAATCTTTGTCATTTTTAATTAAAATCCCTATTTAACATAAAATTCCCATAAAAGTTTAGATAAATTAGACGTCAGTTGTATATTTATGCATGATTTTTCAATAATGTTAAATCTTTGACTTTTTTAATAAAAAATCCCCTTTTAACATAAAATTCCATACTTTTCATCTTTTAGAATCCCATTGGATTTTGGATGGTGAGTAGCATACTCTTATAGGATAATGCATAACCACCTCCCTTCATGGGCCATCTTTAAGTATCCTTGGGGCCAAATCTCTTTCATGGCCATCTTTAACTTTTCACAATGTTGGGACCAGGGATCAAATTTGAAAGGCTGGTATTAATTTATATTTGAAGGGCATATGTTGTTGAAGGGTTATATACATAATTGTATTTCTATTGACATCTGTAGATTAAGTAAACTTTTCGTAAAAAAATGTGAACAAAATATTAATCTTCCAAATCTTAAATTTTTTTGAATGCAAGACAAAATGATGGAGGTGCACAAAATTGGATGCCTCTTGCAGAGAGATGCTAATGAATGGGCATTGATGATATCAATAAACACTTTGTTTATATATTGATTTATTTTGATGATCACTTGAATGTTCACTTTGAAAAAAACTGTTGCAATTTATAGTCCATACAAAAGAATAGATTGTTGCAATAATGCATTACCTAAGAATAATTGCTACTAATTAGGTTTTGACTGTACTCCATTCATATCCAAGCATTCATAAAGCATTCAAATTTGTAATTAATTGGTTATCTTCTATTTCATTCATATATTAAACCTTAATTAAAAGGAGTAGATTTAACTCACCAAATTCAGTTTATATTTTGTTAAGAAGCCTATTTATCATCGTTGAAGCTCCAATCACATAAACCATAATAAAAAACTACAAAAAAATAATTGCAGTGAACTTTTCCTTGCACTATGTTGTGAGTAATTTTCCTTGTCCAAAATAGAGGTTGATATTATACTCTAAGCCATGTGAGATTATACTGCAAATCCTCGTATCAATTTTTAGTCGCCAGATATTACGGAGGACATAGTTTGACGATTTTAATTTCTAATTAATACATTGTTTATATTGAGAGTAGCCAATTGGAATGTAATCTAAATTAATTTGAGGCCAATAACAATGGAAAAATAGGCATACAATATACTATATATACCTATAGAGGACTATGTAACCATAGTCACCACTCACATATTGAATGTATATTGAATGGCATTATGTAGCTTTGACAGGGGAACGGTTTGTAAATGTAAATGGGTTTAAAGTTTTTGTTTCAAATCTAGATATCTAGATATGAATGGATTGTTACAAATACAAATGCTTGGATTATTGGATTGTGATTATGAATACAATGTTATGAAAATCATAAGATCTCCTTTATTTCAAGTCAATTTAGAAGCTCTAAACAGAGCATTCTGCAATTTCATGGATGTCAATGTCATCATGTACATAAAGCCATTTGATCATGTCCCTATTGAAAGTCAGGTGTCTTTTTGTTATCAGACCAAAAATGATAGAGTCATATGCGAAAACGAACATGCTTCTCTCTTCTAACTTTGAAAACCACCTACCTAATTCATGCTCTTAGAATAAGGAATCTCCACTAAATCACCATTGTAGCATTACCATCTCTCTTGATTAAGAAATATCTTGTGCCAACAGTTTTGGAAATGAATTGAATTATCTAAAAAAGCCCATGACAGATAATTAGAGTTGTACTATACTTTCAGATGTATTTAATAAATGTTTGACCAATAGTGTCGTACCTCACACTTCTAATAAAATTTTAAAATAAATACTGCACTTCTTGAAAACCCGTCAAAATTTAAAATTGTCTTTTCTTTTGATGGGCAATATTTCCTTTACACTTCTGGGAAAGGCTAAGAGACCTTTGAAGAGCTGTGACGGGTTCAATTTTGATCTCTGTTGGGGACAATCCCTTTCCTCACTTTTCACAAGCATTGTCATGAATGATTCAGAAAACACCTTTTCTTGATTTGATTCTATTTCTCTTTTGTTTTTCATGTTTCACCACAAGGTATTTTTGGCTTAGATTCTCTTTCCCTTTTTGTTTTCATTTTTCACGATGGTATTTTAAAAACAAGAAAAATTAGTATGAGTATTTTTACACTTAAAATATAATTTTCTAGTTACTAATCGAAATGGTTATTATTATTACCTTTGGTTTCTATTTTGGACACTATAAACTCAATTTTCATTTACTATTTGAAATGGTTATTATTGTTACCTTTGGTCTCTATGATTTGGTTATTATTTTTACTTTTTTATTTTTGTTGCGGACGTTATAAGTTCATAATAATGATTGGTTTAATATGATATTTAATGTTTATTTATACATTATTATATTTTAGTTGATGTTTAAAACTATGTTCTTCACTAGCAAGTAATGCCTTTATGACATCAATAATATTTTTATTAACAATGATGCTTTTAAAAAAAATGTCATTTGATGTTTTAGGCCATACACGTTTTATGCTAATGTAGTTAATGCGTTTTTCTTTTTAGTTCGACAGGCCTATAAAGAATTAAATCAATAATATTTTTATTAACAATAATGCTTTTTTTTAAATGTCCGTTTTATGCTAATGTAGTTAATGCGTTTTTCTTTTTAGTTCGACAGGCCTATAAAGAATTAAATCAATAATATTTTTATTAACAATAATGCTTTTTTTAAAAATGTCCTTTGATGTTTTAGGCCATACACTTTTTATGCTAATGTAGTTAATGAGTTAGCATATAGTTAATGAGTTTTTCTTTTTAGTTTGAGAGGACTATAAAGAATTAAATTACACAATTACACATGGTGATTAGGCACAACTTTTAACAATAAAATAGAAGTATTAACAATTTTCTAAGGCCTTGATTTCCTCAAGGAGAAAGGTGTCTATTAGGTAATTGTTATCGATGATTAATTTATTATCATCAAATTTTCGTATTAGAGGATATCATTGCAAACCATTCACTTATCATGTTATTGTTCGCTATTAAATCTTATGACTAGCGTGAGGTCACCAATATATTGATTAAAGGGAAATTGACCTACATGACTTTGTTTATAGGTTATGAAGACTCACAATCATGCATCAAACATTCTCAAAGACTCTAACAAGCAAACATAAGATGGAAATGAATTAGAAGGAAGAGGAATGTGTACCTCTTTCGAAGTCTAACCCTACCTGCAAGTTCAACAAAGCAACCTTAATCAAACAATTTTGGCTAGAATGAAGAATTTAAATAACTTGAAATGTAAATGGAACATAAACTACTTAATCAATTTAAAAGTAAACAATTAACAATACTTCAAGCCAATAATACAACATAGAACACACTTAGTTTGGGGGAGGGAAATATATCAAATTTCCATTATGACAGTGAGAGAATTACAAATCATACCTTATCACTACTAGGTACCTTATCGAAGGCAAAGATATGGTCTCTCTACTCTTACACTCTGACAATCCCACTTTGATACATTGAATGTATATAAGGGATGAAGTCACTAGAGGGAAGTAACTTCCACACTCATGGATATATGGATCAACAAAAGGGGCTACTGATGTGGATGGGAATGAGGGGTGTGATGAAGAGTGATTCATCCAACATTATATTTTTTATCTAAGGGTCCCATCCTCTGACCATCTCATCTCCTTTTAATTTTGATGGAGATAGTTGGAGATAGTTTTCAAGTGGTTCAGGGAGTTGCAACCGACTTAGTTAGTTTGAAAAACTTGTATAACTCCCTATTTTCAAATTTTTATATTTTTTTTCATGAAATTATGGGGAATTCATGCCTTGACCAAAGGCAAAATGCAAATGGTTCATGCCTTTCTAGTGCGCAAGGCGTGAATGGGATTTTTTTGTTAATTTGTGACCTCCTAGTTTACAACGCACAAATATTCTCTTTTATGGTTGCAAATGTTAGGATGAAGGGAAATGTGATGGGATACTCACTTCAAATGATTAGTGTTATCATCAGGGAACAAATCATCGACTCTTTCATCCATAAGCGTCATTTGTGAACGATCAATGATACTTTGAGTGTCATCTTTTGAATTGTCATCATGGACGAAGAAGTGTCAATTTGAGCTATAATAGATGGTTGACACAAAATATCATTACATTATGGCTAGGCTTTGCAAAAATTTCTTATTACTGGGTGCTACAAGCCAACATAGGGATTCATTCAGAAGTTGGTTATAAAATGTCACCCCTTCCCATAATACATGCATATATGATGAGGAATTTTCAAATTCTAGTGCCGCCAATGTACCTTGGAAACAATGGTGATGGACCTCTAATTTGTCTATTTCATGGCCCATCTTATGTCTAAATTTGATGCATTTTTTCCTCCCAAGCCAAGGCCTTCCTAGAAAATATTAATGATTTTGATGACCAATGTAGATAATATGACTTGTCCTTATCTAATCAAACATGGTATTGCTTAATTCCAAAGTTGAATGTGATACACGCTTTTAAGTTTAAGAAATTTGATGATTTTTTTGTATGATTTGCATCTTTGAAATAATCTCATTTACAAGCAAAGAATATTGCAAGGTTAGTGAAGGAATTGGTCCCACTTAGATAAGTTGATCTCCTTCAATTATAACCATAGACCACTTGACTAAAAGATTGGGAAATTTAAGGGATCTTATCCCTTCACAACATTCAAAGCTACCAACACTTGGAATAATCCATAACTACCTCAAGCATTTTGATCCCTCACTAATCTAGAGGATTCGAATTGACTAAGAGGGAAATTAGTTCCTTGCAACATCATGCATCAAATTAGGAAGATGAGGGTCAAACCCAACCACTCAAGCGACTAATTGGATGGGATAGACATGATTCTTTTCTAGTAGAAATATAGGCATACTTGATAAGCCAGTTAGTCAATATTGTTATTCATTTTCTCTTGTTGTTGTTTTAGAGATTTATGAAGAAACTTATGAAGAGGGTTAATTCTAATATATGATGGATATCAATCAAGTAATACTTACTTTCTTTTGGTTCATAAATAAGCGCCAACCATGTAGATGCCTAGGAAGTAGTTCGAAACCCTCATGTTATGATTGAAGCTTGAAGGAAAAGACAATGACTAATTGGGTGCGTAAATGAAGAGGGGGATATCAATTAAATGAAGTAGGAGGAGGAAATCAACAAAGGAGGACAATATGGATCAAATTAATTTCTCGGTTCATCAATGTGTATCCATCAAATTTGGTCCAACTTGGAAAATGCATCATGTATTGTTAACAAACTCACTTACTTTCCTCCCTTTCTTGAATCCAAACAAGAGATGACAGGTATTTATAGCACATTTCTCATATACCCATTTGCACACAGTAAAGCTTTGCTTGTTTCTTGGAACAAACATACACTCCCACCAAAACCATCTCCTTATCTAGCTGCCACCGCCATTGTTGTTTTTGTAAGTGTTCAATGCGTTAACTAAACATTAATCATTTTGTTACTGCATTAAATAAACATGAATGATTAGTTATGAGTGAGCTATGATTACTCATATAACAAAATTTTGGTGCAAATTAATAGAAAAAAGTTCATCAATATCATCTAAAATCACTGTATTGGTCCACATGGTTTTCATAAAGCTATCTCCTAAGTTAAACTTTGGAATATTTATATATGTATGTGTTTCACGAAAATCAAATATTATTATTACATTTAAGCTTGTAAATAGATATAAATTGATCACTATGAATTCTTGCAAGCAAAGACTACTACTAATAAAAAAAGGTGAAAACTAAAAGAAACAATAAAACTTAAAATTATAAAACACACACACACATACACACATGCACGCATGCACGCATGCACACACACACACACACACACACACACGCATGCACGCATGCGCACACACACACACACACACACGCACACACACACACGCACACACACACACACACACACACACACACATATATATATATATACACACACATACACACACACACACACACACACACACACACACACACACACACACACACACACACACACATATATATATATATATAAAAGAGAAGGAGCTCTAAGAAACGAAGGCCATAAATCGAACCAGGAAATTGAGATTTACCTTAAGGAAATCACACGATCTCATACAAACTTCAAACCCATTACATGATAATGATGCATTGAAAAAATCAATTAAGTTACTGCACCAGATCTCCACCTGCCCTGAAGAAAAAATCATGATACCCTCCAATCACCATTTATCTCTATCGACACCATCCAACCTCCATCCACATCTATCATCAATGACCTCATTCATCCTAATGATAACCCATATTCCTCGATCTACCTCCCTGATTCATTTCCTTTTGATTTGGTGGTACCATCCCACCACTAGTCGCATTTCCCTAATCCTTCGCATGCTACCCTTCTACCCATAAAGGTAAAAACAAATAGAACCAATTGAAACCCTGTCACAAGAAACATAGACCCCACTGTATAACAAAGCTACCAAAAGAGATGAATGTCGTCGTCGACGCCGATATTTGTAAAGAAAAGGTAATTGATTACATCGAATTTTCCCTCATCAGAATATTTCATGCCAGAAGTTTTAAGGAGTTGGATTTGCAGAACTGGGTACATCACACATGGAATGACTTCTCAGGGTATACTCCTCAAGCACATGGTGGGGCCAGAGGGTACATAATTTTTTTTTTCAACTCAATTGAGTATTGACTAAATATATCCCTAGAAGGACCATGGTATTGGGTAAATGTGTCTCTTTTAGATGGAACCACGAATTCAACCCAATAAGGGAGCGAGTTCATACCCTAAATCCATGGGTAAAATTTCCTTTCCTACCTGTTGAATACTGGGACACTCATATATTCAAATCAATCAAAGATACTCTAGGAACTTTCTTGAAAATAGCCCCGAAGGTTGCAAAGAAGTCCCAAACATAAGTGCCAATGAACTCCATAGAAATGGATATATCTTATGGACTCCCTGATGCTATTTTAATTGAAGTTGGATATCATTGATACATCCAAACCCTATATTATAAAAGTGTGTCATTTTGATGCACACATTGTCGATCCCACATGGATCGCACAAACATCTGAAGATGTCTTTTTCTCTCCTTAGGTCATTAGATGGTATTGGAGGCACCCATTTTGTTATGAGTGCCTCTGATTTCGGAAAGGATTCCTTTTCCTCTATTTAAAACAAGAGACACAAAGTAGAGGAGATAAATATTTCACAAAATGCGATGCATTAAGAAACTGTTAGGGTAAATGAAGAATCCAAAATGAACATCTCCAATCAAATATTAGTGATTTGGAATCCATCATGTTGGGTTCTCATGATACATAATACATCACAGAGCCCAAATGAGGGAAAGGGGAAAAAATGTTATTAATGATACCTTAGAGGATATCCCCTAGCAAACATTACTGGAACCATTGATCAACATTGATGAATCAAAGGAGAAATCCTTCCCTCCATCCTCAAGAGGAAATACATCAAACTTATTCTATTCCCTATGCATTGCAATGCTATATCACTCGATCATAAAATAAAGGAGAGGGTATTCAATCAAGAGGACATAGATTGACAAATAAGATGGTGGTGTCCTCATGTAGAGGCAAGAAATATTTTATAGATCATGCAAAATATGAGGTTGAGAAGGATATTTGTGCTACCAGAAAAACAACAATTTAAGGGTCCCTTAGTAGAGAAAACCCATCCAGGTTTTAAAACTGAATATGCCCTCACACAACATAAGAGGTATTGGGATGAACTTGAAACAACAGTCCCTAAAAATATTGGTAAAAAAAATCGGCCCTTAGCTATATTCATATAGAAAAATTATAGCATACTTTGCCACATCATTTGCAGAATTGCTTATATTGACCTTTTTCTATGACCTTTCTTGCTTGCATATCCCTTATCTTATTATGGATTAATTATGTTATTCCTTCTTAGTGATAGAACCTTAAAAAATCCCATTTTTATTCCCATACATGCCTTTGAAGTGCATTGCCTGCGTATAAACACCTTGTCATGTGTATAGCCTGTGTATGACCCTATTTTGAGGTTAAAAGATATATTTTCTAGAGAAAAGTGAAATAAATTACGTTGGTTCTAATCTCTATTTAATAGTGAATAACTTCACTAACTTCCTTAACTACCTCTTCAAAAGTATAAAAGAGGGCAAAGATAAATTGAGCAGGAGAGAATACCTATAACATCCTTAATGATGAAATTTTATGCATAGACTCCACAACCCTTATCTCGAGTCTACAAGAATCTTTCCCTTTTTTGGAAATTTACATTTTCAATAGTATTCACCACTGATTTAGTTAGAAAGCTATCAATATCCTTTCTTGGGCTTGCCTTGTGTGGATCATGGATAAGTATTGCAAGTGTGTGACTTGGGTGGAGGAATTTAGTCTCTAGTTTCATAATAGTGCTACAGTGAGGAACATGTGAAAACATTCCTTTTTATTATTGTTTTATTAATATAAATAACTTTCTTTCCTATCCAATCATGGGTTAAATTCATGTTTATTATATCTTGATGACTTAATACATTCATTTGCAGTCAAACCTTTTTATTTTTGCATCTATTCTATGTTGTTCTTTTGTTTGCTCCTTGATTGCAGGTATTCAAGAATAATATTGGACTAAATATTCGAGGAAGGGATCTAATTCAAATGTTGGATGACATGTAAGCATCTTATTTCCTTGTTTTCGTTTCTAGTTGGTTGAAAATATTTAGTTTGATTGATTGTTTGGGAATTGTTCAAATTTTCTTTATGGGCATTGCTCTGTGATTACTTTAACCCATGGTCATTAGGGGATTGTCCTCAAAACAAGGAGACTATATATTTTTCATAAAATGCAAAAAATATTTTGCACAAGTGCCTCATGGAATGGACTTTTATAATAGTTGAATCCATTACTAAATCTGGTGATCTGTTTCTCTGGTGGAATGATACTTTAACTCTCTAATCATCGTTAAGTAGTCCAAACTATATATGCATCTTGTTTCTCTAAATCATTAAATTTCATTGTGTAACTCCTGAATGTATATTCCCCCTCACATGATAGATATGTATTTTGGGATGACGTATTTAATTTTGATATCTTAGCCCAACCACACCTCATTTTAAGTGGTGATTTAAATTTCACACTACTTAGCAATGAATCTTGGGGCCCAAAATTCAAGAAGGACGGTCTTGCGGATTTTTTCTCCTACAATATATACCTACTGATTTTGATTGATATCAAACCTGTTGTTTTTTGGCCCACATGGTCCAATAAACGATTGGGTGAGAGTCATATTTCTAAGATATAAGATTGATTTCTATTGAATGAAGCCCTCCTTATGGACATAAATTTGTACATATCTTCCATATTGAAGGTGGGTCACTCAAATCACCTTCCTGTTCTTTTGGAAATTTCTCCCTTGGTTAAGAAACTTACACCACCTTTAATGTTTAACCCACACTGGCTACTATATGAGGGATTTAGGTATTTGGTACAAGAAAAATGGGTAATATATTATAGAAAGGACATGGATACACATGATATGGAAGATTTAAAAAAAGTTGTCAAGAATAAAAATATTAACCAAGGCCTGGTCGAAGAGGATTTTCTCGAAATTTGAAAAAAATCTCATAGAGGTAGAAGGGAAAATTTCATACATCTTGTATTCACTTAAAATTTGAAACCACAGTGAAGAGTTAAAAGTGTAGTTGGAAACCCTGGACTCATAAAAGCATATGATACTAACTTAGCATGAATCCAAGTGGAGAATGAAAAGTAGAGCGTTTTGGCTCTCAAAAGGAGATCAAAATACAACCTTCTTTCATTGTCAAGATAAGGGAAGGGAGTAAATCAACTTGATATGGAATATCACAGACTAGTCGGGGAAATGATGCTTAGACTTCAAATGTATCTTGAAGGAAGCTATAATTCACTATAAAAATTTGTATACTAAACCTAGGAAAGATAATATAAGGGACATTTTTGCAACTTCAAATATCTTCAAATGATGGTCATCTAAATAACAATGAATGGCTCTTCTAGAATTTGTTTCAAAGAAATAAGTTCATCAATCCTTCGTCACACCCTAGAATGAAAAGTCCCCTGGCCTAAATGGATGGCCAACAGAGTTTTATTTGGGATTTTGGGATATTTTGGTAAATGATAATAATTGTGGTTGAGGAGTCTCGCTCTATAGGAAAGATACATCCACCTTTCAATTCCACGTTTATAGCCAATATCCCAAAAGAGAATCTCCCTATAGCATTTGAACATTACTAATCCATATCCCTATGCAACTGTATTTACAAGATTATATCTAAAGTCATTGCAAGGAGACTCAAAAACATCCTCTCTAACAATATGTCCATTCAATAGTTTGAATTTTTGGATAATAGAAATATTCATGATGCCTTTGGTCTGGATCAAAAAGCATTACATTCAATCAAGAAAAAGACACAACCCTCATTCATGTTAAATTTGGACCTCTCCAAAACATCCGATAAGGTTAATTGGTTCTATATTCAGCTCATTCACACTCAAGTAGGTTTCCTCCACATATTCATCAACTATATTGAATATTTCTACCAGAATGTCACTTTGGCTATCCTTGTCAATGGCTTTACAACCTCATTTTTCCATCCCTCCAGAGGATTACACCAAGGTTGTCCCCTCTCACCTTTTCTTTTCCTTATTGTTGCTAAAGAAGTAAGTAATCACCTAAACCATGAAATATCACATGACCCTATTAAAGGGGTCAACATCACTACTTATCTATCCCCTATTCAAATCCTATTTGTTGATGCTATCCTCCTTTTTGGGGATGCTTCCATGTCTGAAGTTAAGTGTATTAACTAGGTTCTAAAACTATTTTCCTCCTCAATAGGAATGGAAATTAACCTAACAAAGTATGCTATAAATTTCTTCTATGTTCCAAATTATTACAAATATCTTATCCATAAAATACTCTTGTTTCATGTTGTCACAAACTCGTAATGTTTTAAATATTTTAGTTTTCTTCTCAAGAAAAATGATCATAGAATCATAGACAAACAATGATTCACTGACAAAATTAAAAAGAGGATTGGATCTTGGTTCCATAAATGGATATCATTGGCTAGAAGAGTAACATTAATTAATAACATTATTGAGGTTTCCCCCATTTATTATATAGCTTTGGCATTTATTCCAAAGGATATTCTAAATGTAATAAAAATATTTTTGTAGAATATAGTATGACTAGGGAAAAAGATGAAAAAAACATTCCCCTATGCTCTAATGGGAGACTCTATGCTTTTAGAAGTCTAATAGTGGACGTGGATTCAAAAATTTCCATTTATTCTCAAAATAATTAGCCACCAAGACCTTATGGAGGTTACTCACAAAAAAAGGACTATAGAAGACATGCTTGTAACAAAAATATATCACTGCTCATACAATGATATCATGCATTAGAACCTATTTTCCTATCGGTCAAGGAGGATCACTCTTTTGGAGGTAAATTCAAAACAACATCCCTCTAACCAAGGAGAATATTTCTTGGGATACTGGGAATGATCAAAATATATTGATAGGTATAGATCCCATTTTGTGCATCTGTTATGAAGACTTGCACCCCTAGGATCTAGTAGACACTTTACTTAATAATAGACACAAATATATGGATAACATACATAAAGAAGATAACATAGATTATTGGAATGGTGTATGGTTGACTACAAAATAACTAAACCTCTCACGAGAATATTCTATTCATTGGAATAAATATATATTCTTAGCTTAAACATTGTATCTATCTCTCTTTCTGACATGCCATACAAACTAATATGGGTTCTCAACCAAGATCATGGGGCATACATATTCAAATTAGGATATTAGGTTTTCATCAATTATGTAACAAAGGACAGGGGTCCAAAATGGTGGAAAGGTTTATGGAAGTCGAAGGCTCTGCCTAAACATTTTTTGTTTGTAAAGATGCAAATTCTATTAAATAGAGGATTCAAAAATTACATGTCCATGATGCTAATAATGGGGTGGCCTTAGAAAGTGGAACCACCACCCTAACTATTCAAAATTACAGACCCTTGTGGTTTGATCATCACAAAAAACGATTACTAACATAGGAGACCAAAGATTAGGCTTGTACTCCACTAGGCTGCAGTTGATAAAGTTTTAAACATAAGACTAATAGATAGTATGGAACAAAAAAACTTGAAATAACACTTACAGCCCTTAGGTGGCCGAGCCTTCGAAGGAGTTATCACCATTATTTATGGAGGAGGCACTTCCTCCAGGATGGGGCATCCACCCTAGAAGTCATTATCAGACGTGGAAACACGATTTTTTATCGGAAGGGGAGAGGACTTTCCAATTAGTTCCGATTGTAGTGGGGATGGGAAAAGGAACACTACTCGCTATTGTCTAAACCAGATCTAAGCCCCTATACATCGACCGTCCATCCGTAGCATTGTTGCTACCCACTTTCGTGTTGATTTCTCTTTGCTTCCCACTATCTAGGTGCTTCGAGGGAAAAGTGGCATGCAAACCATTGATCTTGTCGTCCATATCAACTAACTTAGCTTTGGACAAGAGCACCGTGTTGTGAGAAGTGCTCTAGTTTCCCAATATGTCCTCCATAAGAGTGCTCATCATATTCTTTATTAACCAGTAATGGTTAATTTTCTCGCCACCCTTGCCCATGGAAAGATGCTCATTGACCAGTTGAGCCTCCCAATCATCAATCACAACGCGGTTCGACATAGAGATACCGACCTCATATCCCTCCTCCACCATCAAAATCAAGCCACACTGGTTTTTTCTTTGGTCGATGCTTCCTCTATGAGGGTACCTCTCTATCTCGACATTTTAGAGACCAAAGACGAAATTGGTAGTTGAGGGGAGAAGAAATTTTGTAGGGCCAGATACGAGTTTAGACCTCTAGGATTTAGAGAGATCTAGCTAAACAGAGCCAAGGACAAAAACCATAGATAGAAACCATAGACCACAACTGAGAGCCATCGAATGTACCCTCTCACACCCACATCCCTCAATCTTAACCAATTATATTGTAGAATCTCGATGGCCACATGTACCAGATCAACTGACATCAGACCAGATTAATGGCATTGGTACTAGCTGGTTCGACGTTCTCCCAATGCTAGAGGGGACATCTTCATCTACCCGCATTGAAGTTCTGGATAGCCAGGGGGTGGGGGTCTTAAATGATCTAGCATGCATGGTGCCATGTAGCCAAATCCCAAGTTGAGGTGCTATTTGCTATCGATGGGATGTGCAAGCACCCACATCTCAGTAACCATTTTTTTGTTTTGGCTAGAAACTTGTAACACCCCAGTTTTGACCCCATTTGCATGATGTATATATAATGTAATTAATCGTGGTGAGGAGCTAAAGGAAAAAAGCCCCACCATCGATTTGGTTGTGAATGTTTCGGCAATAGGGGTAGTTGCCGATGGTAAGTCATGCTATCCGGCACCGTATGGTTGGGCATCATGTAAACATGCACATAAATTAAAAATAAACCACAACCAGCTACAGCAGTGCAACGTTGAAATGAAAAGGGCATGATTCCAAAGGATAAGGGGTGTGGGATGTCAACCTTGGTCTATGGGGGAAAAACCCATGTGTTGCCACCTTGTTTAATTTGCCATCTTCCCTTGTCTCACCCTTGTCAACCTCTTTATTGTTTTTGTTGAGGTAGTTGGGGGAGTTATGCTGAGTGGTGGTGGTTGTGGCAGGACTGTCCATCCTTGCCCACATACCCACTCCACTAGTGGACTTCCTCTTCTCTCGTGTGGGGCAGAAGAAACATTCTTCCACGACCTTCCATTCACTCCACTCCTTCCCTAGTTGGTTCACGCACACACAGGAGCTAAAGTCTGTTCATATTCCTCACGCCAAGGGGAAGCCTGTTCATCCGCGTGCATAGGGGAGCTGTTCACGCTCACAAAGGGATGCACAGGCGAATGGTGTGGCGATATGTTTTCCCCACTGACTGATTTGTGGCCCATGCATATGTTTTCCTTTGTGTTTTGTGGTTTGGTGCGAGTGCTCTCACGCACAGACTGGTTGAGGTCGTTTTCCCACGTTGCGAGCCATGCTCACTGATTATGCTTGGGACTATTGTCTTCCTCGCGTCTTGTTGGGCTGTTGTTGCACCCTGGTTTTGGGTTGCTGTTGAGTTGTTTTGGCCACACCAGGGCCAAGAACAACTCTGAGTTGCCTTGTGGGCTTGAGCTATGTTTTTCCTTTGTTTGGGACTGTCACCTGGTTGTCTTTGCCTTCTTCATAGGGCTGTGAAGGGATTGTGTTGCTGTAGTATGCAGTGGTTGGTCTTCAGACTGTTGTGAATGGGATTAGAGGCTGGGTATGCATGAGAAGTTGGTGTTGAGGCCACCAACTTGGAATTTAGCCTATCCTAGCTCCTTGATGGCCTGATAAACCCAACAGAGTTGGCTTGGCTATGCTTTGTGTCTCCTTGGCTATGTGTAAGCCTGCATTGTCCCTTATTCCTTGAGGAATCATGCCCAGCTCAGGGGTGGTAGTGTTGCTGAGAGATTGATGAGCACACTGGCCTATGGTTGGGTGGAACGTTGCAGTGACGTAGCTGGTTGTGGGGTGAATCCTTCGTGAAGGATAAGTATTGCTGTTTCATCTTTGCATTTTTATCTATTGTTTTATGAATTATGATGAACATGTGGATGCTGGAAATGTATGTGTGTTTGCTTCCGCTGTATGTTGATGGATTGTGCATCTTGTATGATGGAATGCACCCTTGTATGCATTATGTTAAGTTTCTAATTTCAGCATCTAATCCTTGTTCGTGTTCATGGGGCTGTTTGCCCAAATTTTTTGGCGGGTAGTAGCATCCTCTTCGCCTGTCGGAGGGTCAGGGACATTACAGAGTGGTATCAGAGCTCATGTTGCAGCATGGGCCTAAATGGACCACCAATGTGTAGTGACAGAAGTAGAATTTCCTTCTGCCCAGTAGAGATCAGAATTGAATGACTGGAAAAATTCAAGTTCAAAAATTTTCTAAGCGCCGAGCTCATCGGGTCATTGGAGGACTAAATGGGAAGTTCCTCCGATATGTCGGAAGATGTAGTTGGAAGGCCATCCGACGAGGCATAATAGCGGAAAGGAATTTTGAGAAAATTTGTCTAAGTGTGGACAGTCGGAAGACTTAGTGGGATTGACTTTCGACGTAGCGGAAGGGTTAGTGGTTTGAACTTCTGAAGTAGCGGAGGAGCTAGACAGAAGTATACCCGACGGGAACCGTTGGATGGAAAATTCAAATTTTTCTAAGTGTTGGAACGGTCGGCTCGTCAGAGCACTAAACGGAATGGAATTCCGATGTGGTGGAAGAATTAGATGAAAGTGCGTCCGACAGAGAACAGTGAAAGAAAATTGCGGAAACTTGTCTAAGTGTCCGTCGAAAGAAAATAGCTCTTCGAGCATCCGCAGTTGCGGAAGTCTAAACGACTATGCACCCGATGGAAAAGTCGTCCGACCGCCGATGCCATGAAGAAAGTTAAGTTTAAAAATTTTTCTAAGTGTTTTAGCGGTCGTCGGTGGGAAATGGACATTGGGTTCGCTGACACCGCGGAAGAGTTTAGCATTTGACAGTCCGCAGTTGCGGCTGTTGAAGGGACTAAATTGCCAATGCATAGCAGTTAGTGGCTCCGACCCCCGATAGATGTTCTATTCCGCGGAAGAAGAAGAGAAAGATTTTTGAAAAATTGGTTAAAGTGTTGAAATTGTCGACGGAAAAAGGCTGAACGAGTGCCGCCGTTGCGGGTGGAGAAATGACTGGGCGTTCGATGTGAAGAAACTGCCAACGCCAGTTAGAATTAGTTCACCAATCGGAAGAAGAATGAAGTTGGTGGGCCGCCGTTGCGGCTGCCTAAATGACTAACCACCCAAAGCACGAGACATCCGACAGCTGATGAGAAGGAAGTTGAAATTTTGTTTAAGTATAAGGTCATCAAAAGAATAAAGCTGTTCGTGCGCCCGCCGTTGCGGAAGCCTAAAGGACTAGACTTCCGATGAGAAAGGACTTCCAATGCCATATGCGGAAGAAGGTAGAAAGGGAAAAACTTTGAAAAGTTGAAAATTTTTCTAAGTATAGAAAGCATCGGAAAAACTTAGAGGATCAGACTGCCGACACCTCGGAAGCTTAGACAAATGGGTTCCGAAATGTCGGAAAGATTTAGTTGATCGGACTGTCGATGAGCTACGTTGGAAAAATTTAGTGGTTTGGGTTGCTGATTCTGTGGAACAATTAGTGGTTTGGAGAGCCGATTTTGCGGAACGATTAGTGGAAATGGGAGCCGATTCTGTGGGAGATTAGTTGGAACGTGAGCTGATTTTGCAAGGGGAAATTCTGAGTTTTCAAGTGGGATTTTTCAGAGGATTTTGGGGGTTTTCAGTGAAATTCTCAGTAGTCTTTCAGTAGCTTCAAGGCTGAAAAGGAGAAAAAAAAAATCCTAGGTGGCTGAAGTCAGCGCCCAGACCAAAATGCAGTGGTGTGTGAAAATGCCAAGATTTGGTGAAAGTCTTCATTCTTAGAAGTGGTGTGGTTTTCACACTCGGGGTCTGAATGAAGCATGTGGATAGGCGTTGGAAAGCTTATCCAGTAGGGAACAAGGGTAAGTCACTAGAATCTGAGCATGGAGCAGCAAAGTGCTAATGATGGCCGCTACTATCAAATGGATAAACATGGAAAGTCGCATGCCCAGGGGTAGCAAGGACTATGAAGTCAACCAGTTGCTGTGTGGAAAAGAAATTCCATGCAAGGATGGAAGATTTGAAAGGGAAGTTTCCTTAAAACCTTGTCTTTCTAACTATGTTACATTTCCTAAGTTTTATAAATGAAATGCATGAGGATATGTGTTGTATACATAGGATATTAAAGATTATACATTTATAATGAACCACTAATGATAATCATTGCTTTGATGTGGCATTAGTGGAAAAACCAATGACAACATGGACTTCGCTGAATATGTTGTTGATGCTGACAATTGTGACTAGCAACCCTTTGGAGAAAGGGATAAGGCAACAAGTCCATAACAAAAGTTGGTAAGCAAATTTTGCAATTTCCTGCAAAGGACCAACCAAATTGGTCATGTCAAGGGTGTAAGTACGACCCATGCAGGTAAGAGTTTGCTTATGACAAATTCCATGGAGTGGTAAAGGTAAGAGACCTCATACCATGTGGATGTTTGAATATAGAAAGGTATCATGCCTGTACATATTGGCTAAGCTTAGTAGCCCGAGGAAAGTAGGTAGAGGTGCAACTGTTGTGATGTATTGCATGAATGCATTGAGATAAGTGCATGTGATATTATGAATGACTAATGACTAAAATTATGAATTGATGACAATTCAGGAGCCATTTCAAAGGTTGTTATGAATGCAGGATAGTCACAATCAATTGGCTGCCAGAAATGCTCTATGGAAGAGCAAGGTGGTATGAATGATACGCTTGTGAAGTAAGGAGTATCTAAACATTCTATTTAATTGCATGAATGATGTGACTATGCCTTGCAAATGCTAATATGATAACGATTGCATGAAGTAAATGAGCTTTTATAATATTGATGTGACTAACAGTTGGAAGTATTTGAATTTTATAAATTCTGAAATGCTTCAGTGATGGTTGTAGCAATGAAAAGTTATATGCATCCAGACTTAGCAAGTGTTTGGTTGATTGAAGCTCATGTTTCAGGTAGATTATTTTGAGCATGGCAGTGAGAGGTAAGACCCTGACCAATGCCATAATCTACCATATGGTATGCATCATAGGCTGTTAAAATTTGAATTGTGAATTTCAGATTTAAGAATTGCTGACAACTACTAGTCACTATTGGCTTGCATAAGCTTGTGTTGGATGATTGAAGCTCAGGTTTTAGGTATATTATTTTGAACATGGCAATGAGAGGTAAGACCCTAAACAATGCCAGAATATACCATGTGAAAGAGACAAACCTTATGAGAAGAGTCTAATGGTTGTGAAAATAGTTAGTATGCATAATGGGTTGTTAAATTTGAATTGTGGATTTCGGATTTAAGAATTGCTGATGACTACTAATCACTGTTGGCTTGTATAAGATTGTGTCAGGTGGACGCATGGTAAGTGGGTATTCATGTTATGTTAGTAAGCATAGAATTATAATGGGCATAGTAGTGCTGCTTACAAGAGACCCACAATTGAGTAAGTCAATTGCTATAGTAGACAGAATTGCAAATTCTTATTAAATTTGATTACCAATGTCATTGCTTGGTTATGGAACAATCAATTTGGATTGTATTATCAGGTAATGATTGACTGTTTGGCTATTTGATGAATGTGTCAGGGATACACATTGCAAGAAGACCATGTGTGATGGCCTACAGAAGCCAAACTTCATGGGAAGGTTTTCCCTTAGAAATGGGTTTCGGGTGAAACGCCATTGGACATTTTGGAAATGTCTCATCTGCACTGCATGTTTGGTAATAACATGAGTGAGATGGTATGGGTTATGTCGGCAAGACATGTGTGAATGTGAAATGCAAAAGGAGTTGGGATGGAAAACTGAGGGACTGTTAACTCAGGAAAGGAGCCTCCATTCCTCCTTACAAAGGCATACTGCGACGGCAAATGGATAAGTGTTCTGTGACCCTTGCTAAGAATACGCATGTCAAATTATTAAAATTCCATATACAGAACATGTTTTGATTTAATATCCATTATGACCGATTGCTTGAGTATGAATAAGGCCTACATGGTACACATCGGGAAAGGGTGCACACTTTTCCGATGTTGAGTCATGAAAGGGTTTTAAATATTGATTACACCCTAGGGGGTGGATGCACTCCTGGTGTCTCAATACTTGATAGCGAATGATGAGAAATGTGATTACAGTTTTAGAGCAATAACGCTGATGAGTTGCTTATATTGCTTGTGTTAGCAGGTAAAAGGTAAAAGGTAAATGGTTGTTGTGAGGGGTTGCGGAGTAAGGGTTATTGTTGGTATAAGTGTATGTGTTATTGTTGATGGCATGATAAACCCAACTGCATTGGCTTGGCTGATTGGTTGTTGATAAAAAGTGCATTGTTGATATAAGTGCAGGTTATTTGTTGGTAGTTTGATAGAACCAACTGTTAGCTGGCTTGGCTGAGTAGCCTGATAAACCCAACAGTGTATTGGCTCGATTGGCAGCAGCCTGATAAACCCAATTGTACATTGGCTTGGATGGACGGTCTGATAAACCCAACTGTAAGTTGGCTTGACTGTGCCTGATATATACAAAAGGATGTTGTGGAGTATCCTGCATGCTGACCTAACATCTAAGTCCATAGGCGATCCTAAGGCTTGCAAAGCGAAGCAAGATCCTATGGACGAACGAGGAAATGCACAATACAGATAAGTATTGGATTATTTTGCTTATGAATATACATGTGGATATGATTTGGTTATGATGTTTTAAGTTCTTGTTCTAGAGATAAAACTGATGAGAATAAACTAAACATGTGAATCTATTCAATGTTTGGATATAGGTATCGCTGGAAGCGAGGACTATGAGAGCATCCTAGGGGTGCATGTGGACATGTGACTGTCCTGGAAAGCTCGGATTGAGCGGCAATGAAAAAGGTTCTAGTGAGACCGTGAGGTTCCTAGCAGTTGAGACAAACCATGTGGAGAGACTCCATGGTTTAGAGGTCTGGAATAGACTGAAGACACTAAGTGTCATGACCAAGAGGGATTGGTCCAGCATTCATGGTGAAGTGAAAGAGACTAAGAGCATGAAAAGCCACAACAGTTGTGTGGGTTCCAGGATGGAACAAAACAAAGAGGGGAAAAACTCTTGCTGCTCTCTCTTGCCTTTTGATTATATATATTTATATATATATATTTATGCATTGTGAAAACAAAAAATTGTTGAATGCATGTATGACTGAAAATGGAATGTGTGTATTTGCTTAAAGTAAATTGTGAATGCTGGAATAGTTAATTCCATGCCCAAGAATGGACATGAATGAGCTCGTGTTCCTGTTGGGAAGGCATGAAAAATATGAAAGTCTCCTTGATGAGACTTGGACTGTCATGCCAATTGGGTAATTAATTGACTAATTTTAAATGTCTATATTATGCTTGGTCTGACAAAATTTCAATGGCGCATTTCACAGGTGAGAAAAGTGAAACCGGGTGGTGCACATTGATCGTGGCAACAGATCAAAAGTTGTTGAACTTAGCTGGAAGTCTCCTTCAAGTGATTGCCAAGACCCAAGAGAATCTTGGGGAGATGCTCAAGATATAGAAAAGGGAAAATGAAATGAACCACCAGATTTTGCAAGACTCTATTGGTTTGCAAAGGGAAAGGAGGGTGGATCAATGATGGGACATTCGTCCAAGCGACCCATTGGGAAACGGTCTAGGCATGAAGACTCAAAGGAAATTGAGCAGGTAAAGATGAAGCAGCTAGTGAAATGCTGGGAATGCGGAGGACATCATTTACACCGGGACTACCCAATGAGGGAACATGATGAGGGAAATAGCTGCAAAGTTCCTAGACTTCAGGATAAGCTGAAAGCTGAGAACCAGTAGGAGAAGTTCATGGAAGCCGAGGGGCTTGGTCGTGAACGTTCAAGGTAGATGATTGAACTTGGGACAGATCTACAAAATTTTGAAATTTTGATGTGCAATTGTATATGTATTGTATAGATGTAATAGAACACCGAGGACGGTGTTATTCCAAGGGGGAGGGGAATGTAACACCCCGATTTTGACCCCGTTTGCATGATGTATATATAATGTAATTAATCGTGGTGAGGAGCTAAAGGAAAAAAGCCCCACCATCGATTTGGTTGTGAATGTTTCGGCAATAGGGGTAGTTGCCGATGGTAAGTCGTGCTATCCGACACTGTATGGTTGGGCATCATGTAAACACGCACATAAATTAAAAATAAACCACAACCAGCTACGGTACTGCAACGTTGAAATGAAAAGGGCATGATTCCAAAGGATAAGGGGTGGGGGATGTCAACCTTGGTCTATGGGGAAAAAACCCATGTGTTGCCACCTTGTTTAATTTTCCATCTTCCCTTGTCTCACCCTTATCAACCTCTTTATTGTTTTTGTTGAGGTAGTTGGGGGAGTTAATGCTGAGTGGTGGTGGTTGTGGCAGGACTGTCCATCCTTTCCCATGTACCCACTCCACACTTCCTCTTCTCTCGCGTGGGGCAGAAGAAAAATTCTTCCACGACCTTCCATTCACTCCACTCCTTCCCTGGTCGGTTCACGCTCACGCAGGAGCTGAAGTCTGTTCATCTTCCTCACATCGAGGGGAAGCCTATTCATCCACACGCATAGGGGAGTTGTTCACGCTCACAAAGGGACGCACAAGCGGATGGTGTGGCGGTATGTTTTCCCCACCGGCTGATTTGTGGCCCATGCATATGTTTTCCTCTGTGTTTTGCGGTTTGGTGCGAGTGCTCTCACGCATAGACTGGTTGAGGTCGTTTTCCCACGTTGCGAGCTGTGCTCATTGATTATGCTTGGGACTGTTGTCTTCCCCGCATTTTGTTGAGCTGTTGTTGCACCCTGGTTTTGGGTTGTTGTTGAGTTGTTTTGGCCACACCAGGGCCAAGAACAACTCTGAGTTGCCTTGTGGGATTGAGCTGTGTTTTGCCTTTATTTGGGACTGTCACCTGGTTGTCTTTTCCTTCTTCACAGGGCTGTGAAGGGATTGTGTTGCTGCGGTATGCAATGGTTGCTCTTCGGACTATTGTGAGTGGGATTAGAGGCTGGGTATGCATGAGAAGTTGGTGTTGAGGCCACCAGCTTGGAATTTAGCCTATCGTATCTCCCTGATGGCCTGATAAACCCAACAGAGTTGGATTGGCTATGCTTTGTGTCTCCTTGGCTATGTGTAAGCCTGCATTGTCCCTTATTCCTTGAGGAATCATGCCCAGCTCGAGGGCGGCAGTGTTGCTGAGAGATTGATGAGCATGCTGGCCTATGGTTGGGTGGAACTTTGCAGCGATGTAGCTGGTTGCGGAGTGAATCCTTCGTCAAAGATAAGTATTGCTATTTCATCTCTACAATTTTATCTATTATTTTATGAATTATGATGAACATGTGGATGCTGGAAATGTATGTGTGTTTTCTTCCGCTGTATGTTGATGGATTATGCATCTTATATGATGGAATGCACCCTTGTATGCATTATGTTAAGTTTCTAATTTCAGCATCTAATCCTTGTTCGTGTTCATGGGGCTGTTTTCCCAAATGTTTTGGCGGGTAGTAGCATCCTCTTCACCGGTCGGAGGGTCAGGGACGTTACAAAACTTAAAAACTAATTACTCACATGGGATAATGTCTAGAAAATAGGAAAACATGGTGTTAATGCTCAAATTTTGCACACATGTGAAATTTTAGCTAATCTTACAGTAAGGCGTCATCAACAAATAGCATGCAAACCATTGAAGACATCCTTATTAGATACAAAAAGTAGCATGAGTCCACAAATTCCAAAGAACAGTCAAAAGATAAGGCCACGCGGATAAATCTTTGTTTACTCGCACTACAACATATGTTATCAGTTCTGTGCCCACACGAGCCCAATGCAAATTTTCCTTCGAGATCCGTGTGACTATCAAAATGATGAGATCTCAACCACCAACCATGCATTGAAGTCTCGTGAAGGTTCCTCACCAAAAAAATTCAAAATTATCTCTTAATATGATGGGAGAGCATTGGATAGCCTCCTTTGTGTACCTTGGATGCAGTTCACGAGGTGTTGGGGGTTCACACTTGGATCTAGATTTTTCTTGGCCACCTCTTGGGCTGTAAAAGGATGCCATGGGCATGCATCAAAGAGGGAAAAAATGAGTAAGGTTATGTTGTATGGATTGTGTTGAGGATTCCTCATAGCTCACCTCTTCCTCCACCTATTGGCATTTCCTAAGATCCCTTGCCTCCTTCCTCCAAGGAGAAAGTGTTTCCTCTCATTTGTTCTTCCAATTATTTAGCATTTAGTGTGTATAAAAAGGACCTCCCTAAGGGATATTGTTGGCTTCCGTTGAAGCCTCCTTCTCCTAGGTGACACTACATGTAACAATCTTGACCATTGGGCAATTTAAAGTGGTTCAGCATATTCTTCTTGTTGTGGTTTGTGTATCTCCATCCCTAGGTTTTTATTCCATGTTATTTATTTTTATTTTAGTTTGTTTACTAACAAGGACTTGTAGGATCACTTTGGAGTCATAACATTTACTTTAGTAACACATTATTGGTACTTGTTGACAACCTCAAAGGATTTCACCCCTTAAGTGGGAAGGGATGCATACCTTTGTGCAAATTTTCCCACAATAGTATTTATGGGGACTCCACTTCATTTTTGTTCATTTCTCATTAATTAGGTTGTTATTTACTAAATAGATAATTTTTGGGTTATTGTCCATTGAAGGAGATTAGGTCCATACCCTCATTTCCTAGGAATTGGCCTCCTTTGGGACATAATTGTTGTTTACATAGTCACCTAAATCCCAACACCCCAGGCGTTCTGATCTCACACATTTTCCTTTGATAGTCATGCTGGTCACATAGTTAATCAGACATTTTCCTGCGCAGTAATTTGCTCTTTGCTCGCATGGTTCTGTCATGTTTTAATAGCGCTATAACATGCCCATAACTGAAAAAACCATGCTATACTCTCTTTTGTTTTTGTTTTTATCTATTTTGTACAATCTTGCAGCCCCAATGGCTGCTCACTAATGAACCAAAATTAAATAACTTACAATAATTGTGTTTTTTTATAGTAATTATCCCACTTAGCCCAAGATTAGGAAGTAAAGGGTTCTTCCCTTAAAAACTACTTAGGTAACCAATTTTGAGGCTTTCAATAGGCCTCATAGTTGTCACTATTATTCAAGAGATCTTATTTGATTTGCGTAGTTCTCATGTTTTAGACAAGTTAGTGTAAACCACTTTTGCACACAAGAAAGGACCTAAAGACTCTTATCTCCCAAAGTATTCTCTTGATCTCACACTCCTTGATGGTGAATCATAAAAGGGGGAAAAGTGTGAAATACCTCCATTGCATACTTTTATTTCATAGGAATTATGATTATATTGATAGTTACAAGCACCTTTTGTATCTTTTTTGAGTTAAATTAGAAACTACTTGTGTATTTACTTTCAACTATTTTAAGTTAATTGCAACAATCAACAATCAATTTGGTTATCACACATGTATATGGACACTAGCACACACTAAGATACCTAAAGACTCTCTTTCTTCAAGTTTGCTCTCCATTCATCACCTTGTGTGACCTAGATGGATAAGAAAGAAGTGGGTTTGTAAAATACCTCTCTTACACACCTTAATTGAATTTAGACCCTTAATAACAACACTTATAAATGCCAAACAACTAAAATCCTCCACGGGAGGCCACATAATTTTTTTTTAGTTAGGTAGGATTTATTGGTCTAGGCATCCAAATAATGTACATCAATATAGTTTCATTATTGTTTTGAAACATAACATTGTTGACTTATAGGGTACTATCAACTCCTGCCATTAGCAAGTGTCAAAAGACAACCCAGATAAGAAGGCATGGTTCCCAATAACATGAAATTCGAGATATAACTACCCTACTTCCCCCAAAGAGTCACTTAGTTTTTTGTGGGGACGAAACTATACCACTTAGGTTGAAGCACTTATGCACACTTGACACGGGTATCTTAGAGGCTAAAATTTAGGATATCTCCAAGGAGAAATTCTGAGTTCAATTGACTCCCGAAATCAAATATTTCCATTGGTAGGTGTTGCCATCCATTTTGGAGCATAGCCCCATTGCTGATATAACTGACTCTTTGTTACCTTCACTAGTAAATCATTGTGTGGATCCCATTATCACTAGCGGTTGTGCTTTTGGAAGGACCAGTTACATTTGAGAGGAAGTACATTAGGTCTTTAGGGAAATTACATTTATTTTCATTTTAAACAAAAGTGCACATAACTTGTAATTAAAAAGAACCTACATGTGGGATCACTTGCACTAAACCGACATAGCACATATCTCTCATTTTGAACCATTTTACATCTATTGTGGTAGGCATATTTTTTCATTTTTTCAATTGTGTTTATTCGAAGCATCACTCTCATTTGTTACACAAGAATTCCACAATTAAGGAACAAAACCACCTAAGGTAGCCTCGTAGACTGCAAGGCCATTCTCCTCTCTTAAGGGGTGTTTTTCCACTCTCTCCCTGTGGTTCACGAGGGAGATACTTTAGTTGGGGCTGCTCCTAGGAAACATTGATAGGATCTTTCGGGAAAGGTTGCTCCTTTCTTGATTCATTTTCTCCCCTTAGAGATAATTTAGATCATTTTGCTTCATCCTCTGATGGAAGATGCATACTTCTATTTCCACCCCATGGAAAAAAATCTCCCCCTTTTTCTCCCTCTTCAGCAGGAGGCCACACAACATAATCTTCTTTACATCAGAGATAGAGATCACCACCACATAATCCCCATTCTCCTCCTCGAGGAAACAATACAAAATGTACGATGGTGGAACCTAATTCCAACCTACCTTTCATGGATAGCTTGAATCTTCTTGATCTAGATAAGTTGATCAATGACCCATATCACATGATCCAACATGGACAGATATGCTCAATAATCTCCCCTTGGACATCCCTAAGTTTGAAGGGAAAATAGGGAGATGATCCCGCAAACTATGTCATGTACTTCCACTTATGGTGTTCCTCTAATAGCACAATGGATGAGGCTTTGCCTCTTCCAAATAACTTTCATAGGAACTTCTGCAAAATGGTATGTGATTTTACCGAGGGGTACCCATACCGCCTTTGAGACAATAGCCACTACATTCCTCACTTACTTTTAGCTTCCCATCCATCCCGACCTAATCCTTGAGATTCACACAGACTTTTGGCAAAGCACCTCTACCCACATAGTGGAACACATACATGAGTGGTGCAGATGACGTACATTATGCAAAATAGACCTAAAACCTTAGTTCCTGTTAGATTGGTTCATGAAATATCTCCAAACTACAATAGCGAAAGATGTGGAAACCTAATTTACCTATACTGAGGAAGAGGCCATCCTAAAGGCCCAACACTTTGATCTCATTTATGCACAATTAGGTTACTTATACACCATCCTAGAAGATTCCCCATCACATCGATCTTTGGATCCCCCCCATGTGGTGTCGTCACATTCGATGGATGGGATTATTAGGTCCATTTCCTAGTAGGGAAAAATTCCACCTCAACCAATTCCTATGCCACCCAATATGGAAATACAATATGGGTGGTCAATACAATGTCCTTTTGGATCTACCCGCATGCGACATATGGGGGTCAATTTAGTACAACCTTATTTTACAAAACAAGATCAATAGTTTGAGTTGTTGAACACCGTCAATCCCTAGAATCCCCAAAATTAGGGGAATAAGAAAGGTATGAACAAACAAAACCAACAATAGGGATAATGGAGCCACATCCCTCCCATCCGAACCAGAACTAGGGTAACCAGAATGTGGGGGCTAATAATCCCCCCAAATAAGGAAAAAATTATAACCTGAGCAAAAACTGTTCCTTCTTGATTTGTGGAGATTATGGTCACTATACTCACTATTGTCCACTCATTCCTGACTGCCCAGTTGGTGGAAGCAAAGAAAAATAAAAAAAAACCCCCCTTAGGCGCATAATGCATCACAAGCCCAAAAAGTTGTCTTACATAAACTCTTTTCCAAGCAAGGGGTGGCCACCCAACAACCAGACCCTTGCCCCTGAGCTGTGGCTCATTTCAAAACATTTACATGAACATGGTAGATGTTAACCTCCAAACTTGAGCCAAAGGCTATGGTAGAATTGAATTCCCATAAGGGGAAGAAGTATCTATTCCCTCAAGAGGGGAATATGTATACATTACCTCGAGAGGCCCTTTGTAGATACCACTCCCAAGTGGTGAACAAATCCCATGGATCCTAAAGGTACTACTTAGGCACACCCCCCATAACCTTCACATGAAAGCTGCCCACAACTACAATATTGTGGATGACTTGCCTTGGTCCCGAGATGCCATGCCCACTTTAGAAGTACTCTAGCCATGCCCCACCTAAAGGAAGGAATTAGTCAATGTACTTGGTGCCGATGACCCTTCTAGCTCATGCCTTATGATTTTTGATCTTGACAACAATGAACTGTGACTACCCTCATCCTTCATATTCCAAGTTCCCGTTACAGTTAAAAACATTATGATCCATCGTTGGATCATCGATGAAGGAACATACACATGCGTAATGTCGTCTAATGTATGGAAAATATTAGGCTCACTCAAGTTAGTCCCCTCATCTATTTCCATTCGTGTTGGAGTGGTAAAACTTCTGAAACCAACAATTACTCATAAAGACACAATTTAATGATGAAAAATGATATATTTTATTATGATATATTACAAAGGTTAGCCCACTTATATACAACTAGGGCATACTATTTTGAAAAGTCATGTCTTTTACATATCGACTGCTTAATACAACATCGTTAAGTTAATATGATTATACATATATAGGTTTAGTATTTATTTATTATATTTAGTTTAACATTATGTTGTAACATTGCCCTTCCTTTAAAGGAAGCTTTGTCCTTAAAGAAAGGGTAAGGACGAATGTTGCTGGTGAAATTGTTCTTTCTCCCATTATGCATCTTCATCGAAAATATTTTTCCATTTAATAAGGTATTCTTTTATTATTCAAGAGCAGAGCTTCTTTTATTTGGTAGAAATTATTTCCTTGGTTAAAAAACGATCCTTCCTTCGTCATCTAACATAGGGAGTATCGTTTGCGCCGATTGATATCGTCTTGAATTTTTTTTGAGATGGGACACATGGAAGACATTGTGGATATGCATTTTATGAGGTAAGTCTAATTGATATGCGACTTGACTGGTCTTCTTATTAATATGGTATGGTCCATGGAATTTTGGGGCCAACTTGTTTTTTCCTCCTTGTTTAAGGGACACTTTTTTATAAGGTTGGAGTCTTACAAACACCCAATCCCGTTCTTCAAATTCTCAATCTGTTCTATGTTGATTTGATTATTGCCTCATACAGTTTTGAGATGTGGTTACATTATCCTTGAGCATTTCAATCGTTTCCTTGGTTTTCTCTAACTGGTTCCTTACTTCTGGAACATTAGTGTTAGTAAGAACACAATCCTTCCAGTTGGGAGGTTCATGTTCGTATAAGGCTTGGAAAGGGGTCATTTTTGCAGAGGAATGGAATGTTGAATTGTACCACCATTCTGCTAGGTGTAACCATTGACTCCAATGGGTCTGCTTTTTTTTTAACAAAACAACGTAGACAATATTATAAACATTTATTTGCGACTTTAGTCTGTCCGTTTGTTTGGGGGTGATAATATGAGCTCATATTGAGTGATGTACCCACTTGTTTCAAAAATTCCCTCCAAAATTTCCCATTAAATTTCACATCTCTATCATTGACAACGAATTTTGGGAATGATTTTTGGCTAATGCAAGGGACACTAGTCCAAGCGTCATTTTGAATAACTAGACAAAGAAAGGCTTGTCTTGGATTAAAATATCAAGAAATTAACATAACAATCTGATAGTGAATCAATCCAACCGAGGATTCCTAAGAAACCATTAATACAGACTCTTCTGCAATTCTGGAAAGAGAGTGTTTCCTTGTACTCATGTACAACTAGGGTACCCTCCTGCAAGGTCAGATTTTATTTAGATAAAGAATCCACATGTGTGTTGAATTCTTCATATATATGATTTAAAAAAATAAACTCAAATGTATCTATTACCTCCTTCACTTGAGTTCACAAGAGTGAAGAATAGATGGGTTGGGAACTCTGTTGAAGAATGTTTGAAAAGTTGGATGAGACACATAGAACTCAAGGAATGGAAAGTTGTGCCATGTTTGACTAAATGAGACTTGTACCTAGCAAGATACTCATTTCTATTTGTGGAAAAATTTGTAGTACCTTCATTCCAATGTTCTTATCAAATCAGATCCATGGCAATAGCTTAAGCCTTACAAACTTCCAGTCATTCAAGAAAAGAGAGGCAAATGGAGAATTTGGTCATCATTAAAGAGTAGGTATGGGGGTTCTTTTATGGAGAAAGGTAAGGTACTTCGGATAGTATCAATGTAGGTTGTATTTTGTTTTTAACTGAGAATCACACAATTAAGATGGATGGTTGGCCGTTGGCCTTAGCATAGGATCCAATAATTTTGCATAACTAATGGCATTGACGCTTCTTCTCAAATGTGACATAGAGAATAATGTAAAGAAGTTACAGGTCTATAGTGAATTCATTCTGATGATTAAGTAGATACAAGGTACTTTCCAGAATCTAAATATAAACCTCGAACCTCTAGGATATCAGACAAAAACAATAGCAACCATGTTCAAGACAATTTCTTTTACTCATGTATATAGCGAGCAAAATTTGGAAGCTGATGCGTACTCAAAGGAAGAGCGAACGATAGCAAAGGGAAGTGTGATTATTGAAGAATGCATGGATGAAATAATTTATGTCTCAGAATCTATTATTTAAGGATGCTACTATAGATATTGTTAACCTGAAAAATCCCTCACTCAGCTCTACATGGCCTACACCACCCAAGGACACCCATGCATGACCTTCGTATCATCCCATTAGACCCCCACACCCCCAAAAAGGCTTAAAAATGAGTAAAAGGGCCTAAAACCCCCCAAAAGGATCCTAAATAACTCTCCTAGGGGCTAAAGCCTCCAAAAAGGGGCTAAAACCCCTCAAAGGAGCCTAAAACCCTAAAAGGAGCTAAAGTTAGGGAGGAAGGGGCTAAAAGCCCCCAAAAGGGGCTAAATCCCTGACCAAGGGCTTAGAACCCTAAAAATGCTATAAATAGAGGGGTGGGAGTCACTCTCAAAACACTTCTCCCTTGCATACTGTTATGTTGCCCGTGGATGCCTTGAGACCCTTTGTCTCTCAAGCCACCCACATCTCCCCTCTCATCCATTCATTCTCCCATTGAGCCATGGCTCCTCCATTGCCAAGAGAGAGAGAGAGAGAGAGGTGCTTCTTCCAGGTAGGGCATGGTGGCCCATTGCACCAAAGAGAAGGTATATTGTTTGCTCATGTATTTGCTTTAGTAGCTTAGTTGTTTTCTAACCCATATTTGCTTGTAGGTTTGTTTCTTAACTTGTTTTGCAGGTTTTTTGTTTCTAATAGTTTTTTGCATGTAGCTAGAGTTAAGCCCTAACATTGTTTGCAGAGGGGTTTCTAGCCGTTTCTTGTCTTACTGTTCTTTCTTGCTTTCTGTCCACATTAGACAGAATTTGAGGTAAAAAATGGGCCTCAAAAGGACCAAAATGTACTATAAAAATCAACCAATTACATTCTAGTAGATGACATCATCCCCCATAGTTGAGGTGGCATTGCATGAGTTAAGAATGATTATTTGTCACATTTTCTATGGTGGATGAAAACCCTTAGTTAACCAAGGTAGTGGTACAAGTACTTTTAAGTCATAAAGTGAAGTACTCACAATAAAAGTCATTTCACACTTTCTCATAAAATAATATTATTGTTATTTTCAAGTAAAGTACTTATAATTAATAAAAATGTCTTTTCACATTTTTTTATAAAATAATATATTGTCATTTTCATGTTTTTTAATTTTAAATTATATATTCACTCAATTGTATTTAATATCATAATGTCAAACTAATATATATATATATATATATATATATATATTAAATCTTGCACTTTAAAAAAAAATTAAATTCATGAATGGTATTTATATGAAAAAAATATGTTAGTTATGCATATAAATTAAATTCATTTTTGTTTAATTTTATTTATAAGTTCAAGACAAATAAATGCTAAAGGACAATAATTTTTTGGGAATTTACAATGAATCTTAGTCACATCATTGTAGAGTTATTTTCTTAATTTTATTTATAGTCAATTTATAAAAGTAACTCAACTATGGTTATTTATATTGTGCATAAAAAGTAGTGTAGGAGGTGAGTTGTCATATATACCTACCCCATAAAACCCCTAACTCATAATATTTTAATATATCTTATATTTTTGTAGTACATCTCTTAGGAGGCCCATTTTTTACCTCAAATTCTCTCTAATGATTTATTTTCTGCATTTCCATACAGGAACCTACCCTTCCATCCTATAGATGGAAGGATGGAAGGGAGCCATTCCTGCCCTGTAGCAAGGGAGAAATCTCAGCTACAGAACTGTCGACCATACCAGGTTGATCCCACAGGATCCCTGGGTCTGTTTTTAAAATTTTTTCAAGTTTCAATTTAGTTTTTCCCTAGGTTAAATTTCTTGTCAAATCTAGTTTAAATCATGTTTATTTATAGTTTTTATTTTTGCCGAGCCTCCATAAGGCAAATGTGAGTCCATTTGGCCACAGTGCAAGTTACTGTCGGTCAAATCTGACTCAGGATAAAAAAAAACCCCAATCCAGAGCAGGTCGCACTTATCGGGCCTAAACAGGGGACTGGGTCGCTCATTTAGGCCTCACAGGTGTGACCAGGTCACCCTTTTCCCCCCGAAAGGCGCGACTTCCTTCAGAAAGACAGACCGCTTCTGTCTACACAATCTGAGCGAGCCCCTCGCTTGTTTCTGGAAAAAATTGGTGACCCCCTCACTACATTTGACCTGAAACGTGTGGTCTGTCACTTAGAAGTTAGTTTTTAATAACTAGGGACTGTCAGTGCATCTCGGCTGCCTCTGTCCAGCACAATTGTTCCATTTTTGTTTCTGTTTCATCTTACTACAATTTCATTCACAGAACTAAGTGTAAATTAAACAAGTAATGGGTTAATGAATCTAGCCTAACTAAAACTGACCTAAAATAAATAATCTTGCTTACCCTTCCTCCTCTACCCAGTCATCACCCTTCGGGGTATTCTGGGATAAGACAAAGGGCACAACTCGTATAGTAATAGGCCCTTCACCCAATATTGTTTGAAACCACTAAAAATGGGTGACTTGGAAGGTAGAGGGGGTAGAGAAGGAAGGATTCTCACAGTGCTAAGCGTCCTCCATGTTGACCAACCTTGCATCCGGGAGGTGACCTGTGGATCTATGGATGGGCTTAGTCCCATTGTGTTGAGAGCCCAACACCTTCTCCTGGTTGAAGAAGAATATATGTGTAAGGTAGTCACCTAGTTAGGCTATCACAATTCAGGGTAAAAAATGGTATCTGTCTACAATTTTTTTTGATTATTTACTGCTTTCAACCACAATATGATGAACTTTACAGAATATTCATAAACCATTTGTAGCCACCAAATAACAGAAACACAGAAAGACATACACACCATACCATGTAAATCAACCCAACTCAGTTCATGATGCCGAGAGAGCCACTAACATTTATAAATTTACACTAAGTTCAAAAATATGTAGTCTTTGAGGACATAAGTCCCTGACTGCCTTAACCGTGGGAAGTACTTGGACTCTACCCAGAAACTCATTGTGAGGAGTACCATGGGAACCCTAAAGTAGCTGGCTGCTGAGAGGAATTGCACTGTCCCTCACACCACACTTGGGGGCACTGGCCCATCTACAATGGCACCACCAATACCCCCAGCTATGCAGGTACATTATGCACTTGTAAACCCCACCACCATACCTTCCCCATCTCACATCAACCTGGGGTCAAATATGCCCTTCATGACTCGTCTCAACTTGCCTGATTTGGATCGATTGACAAACGACCCCATCTGCCATCAAACCTTTTGGCCTCCCATGCCAACCAAACTTCCTTCAGACATTCCCAAGTTTGAAGGGAAGGCATGGGAGTGTCTCCAAAATCGCATCATGACATTTCATCTATGGTGCTCATTAAACAACATCGTAGATGATTCAATCAGGCTAAGACTGTTCCAACACACCCTCACAGGTGCTGCAGTGAAATGGTACATTGAGCTACCACAAGCCAAGTACCCAGATTTCAACTCCCTGGCTTTCATGTTCTTGCAATATTTCCAACTCCCCGTTAGATATGACGAAGGGGTGGATTGTTATCCTACCGCCAGAACACTGCGACCCATATAACTGACCACATCCATGAGTGGCGGAGATGCCGCAGTTTGTGTAAAATCCAACTTGACGATATGATCTTCCTGGATTGGTTTCTCAAAACCTTGCTCCCACCCATAGAAAAGGACGTCGCATCCGAACGTCCCCAGTCCAAAGAGGAGGCCATACTGAAAGCCCAATAGTTTGACCTGATCTATGCCCAGTCTGGATACCTTTACACCGTTATTCCAGATGCCCCTCGTGTGGGTACCTCCTATTGGGATGCACTGGGGGCATCCCATGCTGTAGATGGCATCATAAGCTCGGTCTCCCAACAACCACAACACCTTCCGACACCACCTGTAGTTCCACCACAACCAAGAAACACTGCTAGTGTTTCCTACCAAAACCAAACTCCAGACTGTGCAAGAATGATGTCCCAATCCGGAGCAACAACTTATTATGCATAACCTGCACCACTGCATTAGGCTCATGCCTTGGCATGGAAGGCACAGCAATACACGGGGGAAATTCCCACATTTGTGGCACCGCTACCCACCCAAATTTATTATGCACCACCAGTGCAAGCGGTTCAAGCCCCCGCCCCTGTTCCACCTACTCCATTGGGACAAGTATTTGCACAACAAAACCGTCCCAACCAGCCAGCCCCCAATAATCAATAAGGGAAAGCTAGGAATAATCGGCTCCAGAACCAAGCCAATAATAAACCGCAGGGAGGCAGTCAATAACAAAACCCTCCCAACAATGCCGCAGCAAACCGACCTGCCCAAAATCCTCCATGACCAAATGCACCAAGACGCAACGCTCCATTGCATACAAACCAACCATGCACACTCTGTGAGGTCTATGGGCACTATACATTTGAGTGTCCCTTCATGGGTCATGCAAAGAAGGCCATTCGAAACGAGGTTCAACATGACACCAACACAACGGACCAAGCCCAAGCCAACCTGGCACCACAAGGACCTCCTCCTATGGTGCTTCAAAACCCATTACCAGTCCAAGGATTGGTGGTAACTGCACCCCCTCCCCAACCCAATCCCAATGCTCCGCGGGCACCTCCGATGGCCAAAACAGGTGTCCACCACTTGCTAGCCATGACGACTGAAGAGGTCAACCTACAAACTAGATGGAATCAGTACGGAACCACCATCGAATCTGCTGACACATCAGCAACATCTACGTCCAAATCAATCAATGCACCTCTCCAGTTGCCCCCTTTCCCCCACCCCCCCATATGCTGAGTTGCCAATAACACCACGGCTAGAGCTGTGGTCAGCTATAGCATCATGGACAATTTGGCCCAAACACCAACGGCTATGTCCACTCTTGAGGTACTCAAAATGTGCCCAATGTAGTGAAAATCCTTACTAGATGCCCTTGGGGTCGTAGACCCCTCTGACTCCAAGTTGATCACATTTGACATGGAGAATGGAGAACCACGCATGCCATCAACCATCGCTTTTCAAATCCCAGTATCTATCCGGAATTTGGTTGTGCACTGGTGCATAGTGGATGAGGGAGCATCTACGTGCATTATGTCTACCCTAGTCTAGCAGAAACTTAGATCCACAATTCTGCAACCATCCTCCACAACTCTGTGGGCTTATGATGGCCATCCCACTAAAGCCCAAGGAATCCTCCCCCATGTCCCCATCACATTAGCTGAGAAGACAGTTCTGATTGACATAGAGGTTGTCAATGCTCAATTGGACTATAACCTTCTCCTTGAAAGAAGTTATATGTACGCCATGAGAGCTTTTACATCAACTGTCTTCTGTCTCATGATGTTCCCCCATGAAGGGAATATTGTGACGGTTGATCAACTCACTTATCACAATCCGCAAGGGTTAATGGCACCCACCAACGTTATCCCTACCATCAACAGCATTGAGCCACAAGGGACGACCACACACGCCAATGTGGTACATGCAATTAACAACATGGTTGACAACACACCAGCCTCCCCATTGTTGAATGTCGACCCTGGGTTTTTTTTCGATACCACCATGATGACTCCTTTCCCCTTAGTGTCACCACCATCGATGCAAAATGAGACTGCGGACTTGTGCATGCTCTAATCCAGCATCGCTGCACCCAAACAACAGTCGTAGCCACAGCCCCAACTGCAACCACAACACCGTCCACAGCCACAACATCAACAACAGCCGCAACACCATCTGCAGCCGTAGCATTACGTGTAGCCACAACCACAACTTCATCCCCACATACAACCATTAGGGAGTTATCTGGGATCCTCTCTATTCCATACAATTCCCTTCCTCTTTCCCCCACCTGGTGTCATGAGCAAGCCGGTAATGGCCACCCTGAACCTACCCAACTTTACATTGGGAATTCCCATGTGGTATCTTGATCCACCAGCTCAACCATCAATGCCCCAGGTAGTCTTAACATCTGTGCAACCCATTTCGATCGAGTCCCATCCTCCACCCAGTCCGTAAAAACCAACCACCGCACCCACACTTGCACTGCCCCACTCGAAAAGGGCCAGGGGAAAGAACGCGAAAGCTACTATAGAACCTCGACAGATCCCACCTTGTGTCGTCTACGAGCAACAGGGCCATCCAACTCAGAACTGCCCTGAAATCCCAATCATCCGTGTGCATTTGGATGCCATGGATATAAATGAAAACATCCCCGTGGTTGAACTTCCAAGCATGCCAACCATAAAAAATAATTCATTGAGAACAAACCATGCTTGCGCCCTTTGCGGTTTGTATGGACATTATTCTCACCATTTCCAAGACTTTCTCGAGTTTTGAATGGCTTTAGCTGACCTCCATCAACATTCCCTTGAGTCTGAGATCACCCTAATCGAAGAAGTTCACCCCCCACCTCCTTCTTCGGACACCATGTCCATTTACATGATGTCAAGTTCTACCAACCCTCTTGTCTCCACCACCACCAATGGTCCATTAGATCTGTCTCTTCTGTTGTTTCCACAACAAGCTCCATCCGCAGCCGCAACCTTAGTTGCAACCTCAACTTTAGTTACCAGGGGGGTTCATTCCTGATCAACATTTTCCTTTTCCTTTTCCTTTTCCCTTTCCTTTTCCTACCATCTGAGATCGTGAGTAAGTTTGTCTTGGCAACCCACAATCTATAGGATTTCACACTGGGATATCCTGTGTGGTACCCTGAACCACCTACCATACCACTGAGGCCTCAAGATGTGTTGACTCATGTCTAGCCAATTGAGATGATGTTGCACCTACCTCCAGGTCCATCAAATACTCCTCCCATCTCTAGGCCTGCCCCTCTTCCTCCAACAGAGACTGGGGGTGAGGCAACCAAAGCCACAACCAATACCATTTTCATGATATCTAGCACCAGTTTCCCTTTCGCCTCGTCGACTATGGAAGGTCCACCCAATCTATCCTATCACCACTTACGTGATGACGAAGATATTTGTAAGACCGCCTTTGGTTTTACCCCATTCCCTTTAAACCATAGTGTGGAATCCGTTCTTCCCATAAAAGACCAGATTTCGTCACCCCGCCTTGCCAATGACCTTTGTCTCGGCAAAGGGGCATACCTATTCGCTGACTCTGATGGACAACTCTTGGAGAACCCCTGCAACGGGCTCTACCTCAAGAGATTTTACGCTTCACATCACCAATGACTCGCTTCATTTTCTTTTCTTATTTTTCAACATTTTTTAGCACAAGTCAAGGGCAGCACCATCAGCTGCTAATCCAAAGTCACCCAGAACTGGTTCGAGACACCTCTCACACCTCCAGGCTCAAATTTCCATTTCCTTTCAAGACCTTCGTCTCATGTTTAACAAACAAATTTTGGGACCACTTCCTGGAAGTCACCTCGACTTATGAGCCATAGCATGGTGATGCAAGTGTCTGTGGACCTATACTTGTATCACTCTTGCCTACCGCTACTCATGCGGGTTCTTGGGCCACCGCTTGTTAAGGAACATCATTTTTATTTTATCATATAGCCGTCTACTTCGTTCACTGCACCTTATGCGATCTCTGGACCATTGTCTAGAAAACAAATTATTTCCCTTGCATGTATTTAGCATATAACTTCCCCCAGACTTGCACTCAAATCACATGTAGTCAAGCCTGTCCATCACAACTCATACACAGCTCTCCTGACCTCTTTTTGAGATCCACCTTGGTTTGCGTGCCTCTGCCGCACCAACTCGCGAGCCTCTGCTGCGATCTATCTCGTGCATGTATTGGTATGTTTGAGAGCCATCTGCTCCGTCCATACTGCGCGGATGACCTTTGGACCATTTTCCACCGTCCCGACATGGGGCACCGTCTATGCCACCGCAATCGGTTGACCATACTTGAGTTTTGTTTAAGCTCTTTTCTGACTCCTAAAAACAATGAAAATATGGCCGAGCGCAACTGCTTCCTTTCCCACTCGTTAAAGGATAGGAAAAGGCATCTACATCGTCTTGTTTACCTCCTTTTGCAGACCATGTAGACCATTAAATGAAAATTACCACCTTGGCATATTCAAGCCAAGACTGTTCCCCTCTGCATACTTTTATGCTGTCTCGGGCAGAGGGGCTGCACTTTACGAAAAAGTTCACTATGGGTTGTCGTTAAGCTCTTTTCCAGCCTTCTCATCAAGAAAAGATTGCCGAGCAAACTTGGTTTCATTCATGCTCGTAAAAGTATCTGAATGACCATCCAGTTAGTATAGGTTTAACCTTTTCCGGCCTGATTGGACAACCAACGGTAAAGAAGTCTCTCATCCCCCAAAGGATGGGAGATCTCTCCTATGTATACTTTTATCCCTTTTCGGGCATAGGAGACTACCAACAAAAAAGAGCCCCCATTGGAGTCTTCTTCGTGCTTTCAGACTCTCTAAAATTGAAAGCACCATCAAGCATTTACTTTCTCGGGCTTGCCAAAAATCCATGAGATCGTACCACAACGGTGTCTCTAGACACCACCCCACAAAAAATAGTTTGGCAACATTCCCACTTTGGGTCGCCTTTGTTTAGAGTACCCTGCAATGTGTCTTCCTTGGATCCCATTAATATCAAAAGTATCCACCTCCCCCAAGTTTTTCCCATCTACAGTGACATTCCCGTATTACAGCTATGATTCCATTCCCATGAGTTAGTTTCATTTGCTACCTGGTCTGCCCTACCATCATACTCTGAACAAAGGAAGTTTGAGTCTACCACACTCCCCTTGCCCCTGTTCAAATCTTTCCCTCCCCCCCCCATTTAGTGGGTCAGTCCGTAGATTGTCTCACACCTTTCAGTTATCTCTCTCGCGCTCCTGGTCAAGGAAACACCATTGCCTTGACCAAGGGTAGGTCTCCCTTTGTCGACGACAACACACATATTCCAGAGGATAGACCCAGAGGTCCCTGTATCTTGGTTTCATTAACCTCATTGATGAGTTCCTTGGACCACTTGAGATGAGTCCTTAGTGCCTCTCGAGATGGTTGTTTCTCACGTGCTCGACTCCAGCTACATCATCGCACCGCTGAGATTCGTATAGGGTATTGGTCCATGCAGTATTTGGTCAAAGACCCTGGATGTCACCTAACTCTAGCACATTGATGAGTCTATTCGAGGGACCTAAACATGTTATGTCCCTTGTGATTTCTGGGTTGTGTTGGAGACAGTGTTCAGAAGCCCCAATAACGCTTCTATATAGATTTACGATTGATGCAACATATTCGTACCACAGAGACTCTGACTTTCCATCAGTGAGTCCATGCAGCTATGTATCATTCTAGATCCAGCAAGCCACCAGTCATGAATATATCACATTCCATGAGAATGCCACAGGTCCAATGTAGCAGTTCTTCAGATTAGTGTTGTATTCAGCCTCTAATTGAGGCAACCACTATGTATCATTAGCTATATATGATCGACTCTTGTATTATAGAGCATAGATCACATTATTCTTTTGACATTGTTATGAGAATGGGGATGCCCGCCTCATCCATATACATGTCACACATTATTTGTATCTCACCCATTGATGGGAACCATATTAATACAAAAACCAAAAGCCACCATGCCCCAGCCCTGGAAGCACCACCTCTCCGTAGCAAATCCTATGATGTCCGTCAGCCATACAATGAGATCCTACCCTCACACATCAGGGGGCAATTTGTTAACCTGAAAAATCCCTCACTCATCTCTACATGGCCTACACCACCCAAGGACACCCATGCACGACCTTCGTATCACCCCATTAGACCCCCACACCCTCAAAAAGGCTTAAAAATGAGTAAAAGGGCCTTAAAACCCCAAAAACGAGACTAAATAACTCTCCTAGGGGTTAAAGCCTCCAAAAAGGGGATAAAACCCCTAAAAGGAGCCTAAAATCGTAAAAGGAGCTAAAGTTAGGGCGAAAGGGGCTAAAGCCATGACTAAGGGCTTAGAACCCTAAAAATGCTATAAATAAAGGGGTGGGGGTCACTCTCAAAAAAATTCTCCCTTGCATACTGTTATGCTGCCCGTGGATGCCTTGAGACCCTTTGTCTCTCAAGCCACCCACATCCCCCCTCTCATCCATTCATTCTCCCATTAAGCCACAACTCCTCCATTGCTAAGAGAGAGAGAGAGAGGTGCTTCTACCAGCTAGGGCATGGTGTCCCATTGCACCAAAGAGAAGGTATACCATAGTTTGCTCATGTATTTGCTTTAGTAGCTTAGTTGTTTTCTAACCCATATTTGCTTGCAGGTTTGTTTCTTGACTTGTTTTGCAGGTTTTTTGTTTCTAATAGTTGTTTGCAGGTAGCTGGAGTTAAGCCCTAGCATCATTTGCAGAGGGGTTTCCAGCCGTTTCTTGTCTTACTATTCTTTTTGGCTTTCTGTCCATTTATTTTCTGCATTTCCATATAGGAACCTACCCTTCCATCCTATAGATGGAAGGGAGCCATTCCTGCCCTGTAGCAGGGGAGAAATCCCAGCTACAGATATGATCATCGAAATCTGTTTAAAGTTCCAGGTCATAATGCCAGTTAAAATTTGATCTTTCTGTTTTCAATCATAAATAAATACATAGTAATTTTATAGAAATGTATAGGACTAAAGACAAGATAGTTAGGGGGCTGTCTCTGTGTTCTTTTAATACACAGAGATCAAGATGAAGATGTATTAGGAGTCTGTTTTTTGAGGGAGTCAATAAAGAGCTATTTTTTTTAATGCTTTGAAAAAGCAGCAATAGATTAGGAAAGTAACTTCTCATCTTCTTGAATAGAAATGGTGATTTTTTCTGGAAAAAATAAATGTGCCATTTGAATCTTATCGTTATTACTATATGTACTTTATGTTTTTTAAACAAACATAAATGCAAGCATATCATGGAAACATCCTTTCTACAATACATAATTGATCCTTTGAGCAGGAAAAGATAAAAGTTAGATCAAAGCACAATACTCTTTACCCCAGGTTGATACAAAATCCTTAATGGAACATACTGGCAAAAAAAAAAGAAACATGCATTTAGTAAGTTTCACTTTGGTTCCAAATAAATTTATTATTTTCAAGACATTAAAACTGGATTTTATCCAACCCTTTACTTACCATAACCTACCTTACCATATCCCACAGTAAAATTAAAAAATTAGAAAGTAAAATCTCCCAAAGGGAGTGAGACCCAGATATGACCTGTTTGTGTGTTAAAAATACTTTGAAAAACAAAAATACCTTAAATGTTCTAAAGGTGAAAAACAATGAAAAATAAATGTCACACTCCATATTTGAAAATTCCCCAAAAGTTCAAGCTCAAAGGCTTCAATAGGAGAAAATTCAAAATTACTTACCTCGAGCAAAATCCACCATCAGTAACACCCCATCCTAGTCCTATACCAAGAGCAGGACCTTCTTCGACTTTCACTTCACCGGACTACATAAGGTGCCACTCTAAAGACACAAGATCCATAAAAATGTTTAATGCACATTTTAACTCATTTTGAGAAAAGATGCAAACTCTTAGGTAGATTCAACTAATTTGTATTTTATAATTATTTTTCTCAAATATTCAAACTCAAAGATGAAACAATGAGACAGGCATGTCCAGTATAGAAAACCCATACCTCAATATCCTTCATGTCCAGCATGTCCAAGAAATAATGAGTTACAATAACCATTAAAGTACTTAAAACAATAACAGTAATAATAGTAGTGATCTATATCAGATCTAAGTTGTTAATGAATACAACAATATATAACAGTAGCATGATATATCATATCTGACCAAATTATAAACTCAACATAAGATGTTAGGGAAGAGCTGGATTATTCTCAGAAAAATGCTTCTAAACAGACTTCAACCTCTTAGTGTTGGGTTACTTGCATGAGACTCAACTAGACCAACATACGTATGAAAGGAGAGAACCCAGAACTAGAAAATACCATAAAATAGACCATCCAACCCTCACAATTTAAAAAAAAGTAGAAGCACAATAGTACGACCAACTCGCAATAAAAAAAAACAACAAAGTACTCCGAAAAAAGTCATATAAGGTAGCGATATGGTGGATGACACCTAATGGGGGCTTTTAAGGTGAATACAAGGGTGCAATAATGCAGAAAGCAGCTGATGTGGACAGGTCTTGCAAAGTATAGAACAAGTATTCAATTTTTTTTTTGCTCATCCTCCTAGCTGATGTAAAGAATGCACGCAAATGGAAGGAAAATTCCCGCAAAAATGCACAAAAGGTTGAAAATTTCCCTGAGGGAATGTTTAAATAGATGTGGGAATTTTTACCTTAGTCTTGCATGCATAATGCAATACTTGCGGGCAAGCTTCAGAAAAATGCACACAGGTAGAAGAAAAATTCCTGCATGAGTGAAGGAGATGTCATTAAAATGCATGCAGGGTCCCTAATATGCTCACAAGTGGAGGATACAAATGACAACCAGGCCTCAATAATATCCTCAAGCCTCAAATGTGCCTACACTTGAGAGTAAAAATTCCCATGGCTAGCTAAAAATGCCCATAGGGCAATAGAGAAATAAAAATGACCATAGGGAAATAGAGTAAAAATGCCCGCAACATGTAAAAATTCCCGCAGCTAGTTAAATATGCTCACATTTGAGTTGCAGAATACACTTACATCAATTCTCCAAATTGGATAAGCAGTTAACTTCGAAAAATGTTCGCATCCTGTTGAGAAATGCCTTGCAACCTATTTGTAAATGCTCGTTGGACTGATAAAATGTCTGCACTACCTTATAAAATTCCCATGTGTTAATCATATGCATGTAGGTCCAGATAAATTCCCGTAAAAATGCACAAAAGGTTGAAAAATGTCCACAGGAATCTATAACAATAGATGAAGTAAAATGCATAAAGAGATTAGGTACAATAGGTTTGTAGAAATCTACATTCGTGAGATATTACTTTTCATCGATTTTCAAGATATATGTGTGACAAATTAAATATCTTGAGATGAACATAACATCAAGGTTTTAGGGGGAGCAATTAGTATACATATTTATAGGGGGAGCAATATGGTTAGATAAAGAAAATCAAATAAAGTGAAGCAACATTGTGATGTTGTCATTGATGCATGCTTACCTTTTATGAATTTACTAGACCATTGTTGATCCATTCATTATGCGGGTATGTCCTTATATGTCATGGGCCTTTAAATGATAAAGTTAAACAATTGACAGGTACAACTAAAGTAAAGCTATTATGGGAAGCCTAAGCTTATAAAGATATTCTTCAATATATTGTATGACCACTTGGATGGAGATAAATTTACATAAGTGCTTGATTTGTTTCAACTGTATGCTTGATCATGGCATCATATGTGCACTACAAATCTTCACTTTTTCAGAGGGATAAACTTCATGATGGATTGGAGTACCTTGGATTTGTTCTCAAACCCCTTGGATATGGCATCAAGGATTGAGGTTGGTTGATATGAAGGAATGAACATCAAATACATTTCTAGTATCACATTTGGATATCATGTGGAAGCAGAATGACTATTGTTAATGATCTTCTCAAAGAAATTCATGTTTACTAGTTATTACTTCCTCATTGTCCCAAAGGGATACTGTTGTTCAAAAAAAGTACCCTTATAACCTAGGGTATATGGGGTTACCAACTTACTAAGACACTTACAGACAATCAGCTTATGTAGAAATTGAAATAGGAACAGGAAGGAAACTTAGCAAACCTGGTTTATGATGGTTGATCCAAGCTTTGTCTTCTACTCTTTTAGTCTCTTCCAAAGCTTCCAGGGCTTCTCCAATTCACTCGCAAAGAATAAATTCTTCCAGCAATATATATATATATATATATATATATATATATATATATATATATATATCAATGGTTAATGAGATGAATATTCATAATAAAACAATCGAAACAATTCATAATCCATCATAGACAAGAATGCAACAATACAAATATTGGAAGAATAACTTTCTTTATTAATAAACAGAGAATGGTGAAATTACAACCTAACTTCTGAAACAAGGACTCCTCTGCAAACCAAGGACACTGAGTTCTGCTACTCTAAGATATCTGAAGGCATACCACCAACATAACTTTTCTCTTCTAAGAATGATTGATTAGCCCCATCCCATGCCCTCTATTTATACATGGGGAAATAGAGAGGTTTTGAAGGTTAGGATGGTTGAGACAACTAAGATAGTTATGATTAGGGACTCAACTGATCTTGACTAATCGTGATTTATATTTTTTAACATTAAATTAAGGTACACACGAGTATTAATATAGGAAAGGCGCGTGTGACACACTCATTTCTTTAAAGAAACTCACGTGTTCAATGTACATGCGGGTTGCAATGCAAACACTCACGTGTGATGCACGGGTACCAATGGAAACACTCATGTGTGACACACGGGTTGAAATGAAAACACTTGCGTGTGACACGCGGGTTGCAATGCAAATACTCATGTGTGCAACCCTAATCTCCAAATAAAAATATATTGTGTTGGTCAGGAGATTATGTTAACAATCATTCACACCTATAATGTTTTGGCTACTTCAATCCTATTTTTCCTTTTTGTGTCCCGATATATTGGATGTGAGTACTTGGACGGAGAAGTGCCATTTTGGTTGAAAACAGATGCCCCCTAATGTGTGAGGTCAGAGGGAAGCAATGGACGAAATACATTACAATATTTTAATCTTGGGGAAGTCAAGAGTCCAAGGCAGTAGAGGAAGTACTTGAAACATACATATCATTGTCATATAAAAAATCATATCTGAGGATGCCATGTTCAATATAATGGAACGCTAGCTCCTTTACAATATTTGATTACATAATGTGATACAGGTACAAGACCATGTATATTACAAAGGTGGATCGAAGCCACAATATACAATGATGAGTCTTCAAAATATGAAAGCTGTGTAACTGAACATAACACGATCTTGTGTAACTTAGGATATAGATGGGAACCTAAGGTCTTCATCAAAATACAAAGGAACCAGTACAATCCCTACCATGTGAATAGATGTGTTGAAGTCGAACATGGAAAGAGTTCAACATAATGTTAGACAATGAGTGAAACTGGCAACTGAAGCAAAGGAGTTCACCAATAATGATAGTGAATCCTTCGTCTTCAAGAAGTACTGATGAGAAACCATACTGTGATGAGGAAGGAAATGGATCCTCCAACAAATCACAATAGTGACTAGGAACTAGATACAAGAAGGTAGACACAAGTAATACTCAGAAATGATAATGATGGAATCAGGATAATAATAAGATGAAGGGATAGATCCTTGAACAATCAGTATGACATAGAGATGACCCAAGGCAGCTTTTAACTTGCAGATAGAACAACCATACTTATTTGTCATGTAGAATACATGATCAGATTCCCCATGTATAAAGGACAAGTGGAGGAGTAAGAAACATGAAGTAATAGCTGAGCTGAAAGTGTAAACTGAAACATGAGTATCGAAAAGTTCAGAGACTGCTATGTTCAAGGATGACATGCTACCACTGTTTATAACCCAAAGATAATACTTCTTCCTTATCTTTCCTATTAAATTTTAACGAGTCTAGGAAGTCAACTCAGGTCTCTCTTCATTTTTGGCAAGATTGAAGAAGGGAGAGGATAATGCTTGATAAAGTTACTTATTCGTGGATTTTACGAGCCTGAACGAGTACATGCTCATTGGTGTTTTCATATTTTGAGAGTTTGAAAACTCTAAAGAAGACTCCAGGGGGTTGCTTTTTCGTACAATTTATTCTCCTGAGGCCGAAAAAGTATAAAAAAATCCATAAAAGAACTCTCTTATCTTTCGAATAAGTAAGGCGCACCTTTTTCATACTTAGTTAGGAAGGTACGAAAAAGGTTAAATCACCACCTACCTAATTCTCCTTCAAAGACAACATATAGCCTGAGTTTTATGAGTGTGAAGGAAGGAAATATCACTCGAAAATATCCATTTGATTACAAGAAATGGGGCTAACAACAGTAAACTCGATGCTTTGTTCTTTAGGGTTTAACGAACATGAAAAATACATAAGGTACGCTTGAAATATTTTTCATGTTTGGGTCCATAATAAGAAAAAGAGAAAACTAAGCTCATACCGGGGGTTCCTTTTCCTTAAGTTTAGTCCCTCAGGTCTAGAAAAGTGACAAACTTATACCTAAGAATACTCTTCTCAATTCCAAAGAAAAGAGAGTGCTCCTTTTTCGTGTTACTCCACATGGTCCAAAAAAGTGATAAACTACCACCAATGTGGATGCCCGTTCACATATTCTTAATGAGCCTGAATGGACAAGTTTACTCAACAGTCAAGTCTATTTTGAGGAGTCAAACCTGGGCCTAAAGAAAATCCATAAAAGCAGGGAGCCTTATAAAAAGGGACAACTTGTAAAAAGAGACCAATAATGAGGCTCAATTTGTCGTGAAAAATAGCTAAGAAGGATCCCGCAAACCTATGACAAATGCGACATGAGTACCAAAATATGACAAAGTGTTCTAAACTAGGGTACTCATGGAAATGAGGCCCTATCCACGAAGGAACAATGATTGTTGGGTGTTATCTCGACTAAATTAATACCAAAATGTTTGGATGTGTTCTATTATCTTGAATACACCTAATATTTAATTATCGACCGGGGTTGGTAGGCTTCGATTTGATGCAAAATATATGAGAAGGTAGAGGGTTTCCTAAGGCATTGTAGAAATGCTTTAATAAAGAAAATATTGAAAAATCTTTCAAAATGAAAAACTGAGTCAAACTCCTAAAAATTTAATTATTAATGTGATTGAACTAAAACAAAACATTAGACTAGGATAACATCAAACTATGTTATTTCAACTAACAAATGAGAATATAACAAAACCTATTAAATAACTTCAAGAGCTAACTATTCACAGAAAGTACATATTTGAAAATACTATCACAACAACTAGATAATTTATGAACAAATAATTTCTGACTGAAAAATATATTATCAACAACTACTTGAAAAAATGGGGTTCAAGGAAGACTTAACTAATAAGTGAATGGAAAACTGAATAAAGAAAAGCAAGTAGAAAATTTAATAAAGAAAACTAAATAAAAAGCAAGTAGAAAGCTTAATAAAGGTAATTAAATAAAAAGCAAGTAGAAAACTTAATAAAGATAATTTTAAGTTATTTTCTACAAATCTTTTCAATAATCACCAAGTGAAAGGAATAGGTATTATCACTATGATAAATTGACAAGATACTAGTATACTAGCAATTAACACACCTAACCCTACAAATCCATATACAAAGAAATAATTCAAAAATAATTTCAAAACATTACAACAGTATTAAAAAAGGAAATAAAAAATTAAAAGGAACAAAATCATAACACATAATTCAAAGCATGAGTTGGAAGAGAAAACTAAGGATAAAACTTAGTAAATATTTTAAACAATTTAACCTATGGTTCAAATAAAAACATAATCATTATCTAATGACTACAATCAGAGCATAATAAAAAAGCTAAAGAAACAGAACTGAAAACAGGTTTAAAAATAAACTAAGAACACTAAAGGTCAGATGGAAGGCTGGACAACAATCTGGAAGGAAGGTCTGAATGACAGTCCAATCACATAGTCGGAATGAGAGGCTGTATACAGAAAATAATAAAAACAGACCTAAATGATTTAATCATCAGCTGATTTTGTGCATATGGAAACAAGATGCATAAATATAGGATTTAAACCTAATTAATCATCATATTTAACAGTGAAATAAACAAAAACAAATACACGAAAATAAGAAAATCATTGCATATTAATAAACAAACTGGAATTTAAATTGCATAAACTTATAACAGGAATAAACAAAACTTAATCTATCTAAATTGATGAAAACAACCTATTCTATGTGCTTATTTAAATTCTATCTAAATTGATAAAAACAACCTATTCTATATGCTTGTAAATAAAACTGAACAATAAGCTACGAATGAAAGGATTAAAAGAAAACCTGAAAGCAAACTATATGTGACTGACCATTTATAAACGAAAACTACATTAACAACATAGTATGAATTTTATTAACTACAATAGATACATGCTACAGGAAATAGGAAAATAATGATTGCAGAAACTTAACTACATAAACAAATTAGAAATAAAACTACTTATCCGTAAGGATGAGATAACAAAAACTCGTACGAAAATAGAAACCGCAGATTGTCAAGGGGCCCTCTCAACAATCATGGATAATGCCTGGCAAATGCTTGCACACGCAATCATAAACCTCAAAGCCTAGAGTTCTTATTAAACAGAAGGAACATAGTTACAATATCCTTCCCTTAAAGAAAACTAACTATCTATCTAATGGATTGATCAATCCCCTATCTCTTTGTATGGAGGTGTTTATATACACACTGTTTTCAAGAGGTTGAGCAAGTCGACCCTTTAGTGGTCGACTACTCTTCTAAATTTAGTCAATCATAAAAGGCAATAATAGTTTATAGGCCAGCACAAAGACATATCCCTTCTTTGGTGTAAGTTTGGTTTTCTTCATTATGAACGTGGCATGCAGGATCCTCTTCAGCATGGATAGGGGGTCGTGGTGGTGTAACTACTCCTCTTTCTGCATGACTAGTGGAGTGGTAGCGAGCGAAGGAAATTGCAAGCTGGTGCGCTATCTAGAACATGACTTTATCACCCAGGAACACCGATAACAATTTATTTGTAGGATGTTTTATATTTTACAATGCGCAAGCTGATGGGCGATCTGGACGGGAGGCTGAATAACTAGTTGCATCGTGAGCTGGATACACTAAGCATTAATCTAGGGCAACATGGAAAACCACCAGTGAATTTCACACAACGGGCTGGATGGCGAGGTAATAAGAAACAACATCGTGACAGTGATGACCCTCTAGAATGTTCCCTCCTTTGAATGTGTGAGCAGTGAAAACAGAATGGAGAAATTAATGCACCCGTGATCCTTCTAGATTGTTGATTATGCTATCACTTGGGCACGTGGTCAACATAACGGTTTGCAGATTGCTTCAACGTTTAATGCCTAAAATTGGTTATGGACAACACACAGCCTGATTAAAGAGCTGGACGACGAGCTGCGTGATGAGCTAGACAATGAGCTGGACAATGATTGCGTAGATCGGGCTGAATGGGAAGCTGAATGCGTTTTATTTATAAATTCACCCAATCATACTACATAACCTGCAAACAAATATGTAAATCAATTAATATATTAAATATGCTTTAAATAATATAGATTTGATTTAATAAAATCATAAAAATGGTATTAATAACCAAAGTTGAATAAACATTAAATTTTTTCGTACCTTGTGCTAAATAATGATCTGCATGACATAAAATACATGAAAGATAATAAAATATGCATTTAAATGTGTTATTTTAACGCAAAAAATGATAACAAAATGAGGCTCAACATTCCCCCAAACTAGAGAAATGCCAAGTCCCATTGAGCAAAGAAAAAGATAAGAGATCATACTGTCAAAGTGAACTTTAAAACGTGAGCCAACAACAGGCATATGTATGAATGAGGGAGTTCATAAAGTTTAAACTTTATGAACTCCCTCATTCATACATATGCCTGTTGTTGGCTCGCGTTTTAAAGTTCACTTTGACAATATTCAAAATGGGCCTTTTAACTTTAACTCAAATTCCATGTCATCATGTGTTAGCCAATGAAATTGCTTTAAATTTGAAATATCGTATAGGTCTTAAACACTTTTTAATATAAATTTGGGGATAGGTATCATAAAAAAAACTACTTTTTTTGTTTGTATTTTCGACATATCTCCCCGTGTTTATACTCAAATTTCGATCGGGAGAGCTCATTGGATGCGGAATTAAATTCCGCATCCAATGAGTACCCACTCAGCATAATTTTGATGGACCCCACTACCCTAAAAACAAGAAATACCTGAAAAAACATGATGATGATGTCATCATCACATTTTTTCAGGTATTTCTTGTTTTTGGGGTAGCGGGGTCCGTCAAAAGTATGCCGAGTGGGTAATTCTGCATCCAATGAGCTCTCGCGATCAAAATTTGAGTAAAAACACGGGGAGATATGTCGAAAATACAAACAAAAAAGTAGTTTTTTTCTTTTCTTCCTCCAAAATTAATAAATATTAATTTATTAATTTATTTTAGGAGGCCCATTTTGAGTTGAAATTTCCTCTAATGATAGTTAGTTCAACCATGTCCAAAGTAACTTTGGACAAGTTGAACATATGACACAAAATGTATAAAATTAATCATTTGATAGTTTTCATACATGATTGAGTAAAAGGATAGGGTTACTAATAGTGAAATGATAACTAAAAAAACTTTTAAGGTCAAAGAATTCTCATGGAGGTAAAAACTATTTGCAAAAACAAAATTTGGTTAGCAAATTTTAGTCATAAGTGTTATAATATCACCAAGTTGAGATCGTCATGTGGTATTTCATTTGGATTATCCTTGGATCTCTTAATATAGTCCTCCATATTGATCTTCTGTAAAAATATACTTCATGCTATAACCAAGTTCCATTGCTAATTTATCCTGAAAAACACTTATCATTTTTGTCAGAGAAAATAGATCTGTCATAAATAATGAAAAATAAAAATAGTCTAATTTTTCCCAATCCTCCTTCCCCCAAACCAAAGGTATGGCATGTCCTCAAGCCATGAGAAAGAGGATTCGATTGTTCCATAAAAAGAGTCCTATCATGCTATTTTATTATTTCGTAAAAAGAAAAACTAACTAGTAAATGGAAATGATTCCGATATGTATATTCATGAAAAATAACAGTGCTGAGAAAGACCACTTAAATTTTGATAAAAGAACTAAAAGCATGACAGAGGAAAAACTAGTCATCCATGCCTTATTTAAAAGATATGTTGTCATCATAAGATATTTTGAGTTTACCTTGGAGTGTGTGAGATTTTATAGTTATGGGTCCCATTTCTAAGATAATGACATCCTAGGTATGTGTTGAATTAGATGGCTAGGTCTAATTCCAACTTACAATGATTCTCAAATGACATTAAAAACAATTGGCCTTAAAATAAAATTTGAAAATTTTTCTTCATCATTATTCTCCAAATCATGTGCATAGTAGTGCATTAACTAGATTTCTTTTACCCGATATTGCCCTACTGCCAGCAGGCCTGTTCAATACCCGCTAGGTTTATCTTGGTACCATGCAAGCATAGTCCCACTATCAGCGAGCCTGTTCAGTACCCCGACAGGTTTACTTGCATTTATCGAGCTTCCTTGTTGTAAGTTTTTACTTAGCATTGACTTGCTGCCAACATGCTTGTTCAGTACCCTGGTGGGTTTGCCTTGCAGTGTAATGATATTAAGTATATGGAAGCTGATTGGTACTAGAGCATGATATTCCTTGCTTAAACACATAATTCAATTTTGTAAAAACTTATAAGTAATTTTCATAATGGCCTTAATAATAAATCATGTAGAAAGAGAATAACTTAAAGTTGTTCTTTAACCTTATAACCCTTCTTCTTTGTGAAAGATAAATAATGTTCCCCATAGGTAAAAATTCCACCTACTATCGAGTTATCACACAAATATACTTTAAGAGACAAGTTTTGATAATACATATAGAATGAACTAATAACCCATAGGTATAAAGTGAGATTCGAAAAATATGATAGTAAAAGTAGGTCGTATCAAGCAACTGGTTGAAATAACGAATCAAAAGTATACATGTCTGAATCAAGATACCAAGAACTATATGAATCCAAAAAAAGAATGGTTAAGAATGATATACACAAAATTACTAAAAGCTGCAATTTTTAAGAAATGTTTAAGATATCTTACGATCATAAATTTCATTTCAGATAATACTCCATGAGCTGCTTATAGATACAATTCTTATAATCAGGCTGCAAAACCATTTGTTAGATGATTCATATTTATTTATAAAAAAGAAAAAGAGTCTCATGCAAACAATTTATTAGAAATGATTCTTATTTATTTGATAAAACAAAAACATATTTACATAATATCCTATTCTACTAAAAGAAAGGAAGAAAACAATTCAAGTATATGAATTCTTCCAATGTAACCATGTTCGAAGCAAAATTATAAATATACCTTTATCCACATATAAGAAAAGTATTATAATAATTACCAGGATATGAAGAATCAACCGAGTTGTTTGATTTAGCAGTAATAAACATTGAAGAAGAGGATGGTACTGTGGCTTAGTCCCCTCTTGGAACCATATTTCAATGTGACTTATGTATTCTATGTTTTCTTCTTCATTGGTTATGTCAGAAGATCTTTCATTGAACTCTAGAATGCGTACAGAATCTGAGTTTAATGACAGGGAATATTTAGGTTCTAATGTCCCTTCCTCATCAAATGAGAGGCATTCCAGGTTTATCTTATTTTCTTGTGAAAAAGGTCAAATAGAAACTTTGCTTTCTTTCATAGTCTTTACAATCCCTTGATCTATAACCTCTCCAAATATCATATGAATTTCTTGCAATAATGTTGGTGAGGTAGGTAAGGTAGATAAATGTTGCAGTTCAACACTGCAAGCATATTGTACTGCTTTATTGTTGATAGAAGGTGGACTGGACATAACATGAATATGCATAAGGCATAGAGGAGGTTTATGAGAAGGTAATTGTGGCAGGGGGAATTGATTAGCTTGTGTGATTGATCCTGCCAAAAAATTTTTGTTGAAAATCTTGTAGAACAGGAAGTGTTGCATCATAAGAGAAAGTATCCCTATGATAATANGCAGGGGTAATTGATTAGCTTGTGTGATTGATCCTGCCAAAAAATTTTTGTTGAAAATCTTGTAGAACAGGAAGTGTTGCATCATAAGAGAAAGTATCCCTATGATAATAAGATGGGACAGAAAAGATTTGTGAACAAGGTTGACAGGGGTTAAGATAAGGCTGAGAATAGGGTATATTCTTACTAATCTTGAATTTTACTCTTGAATACCTTCTACATAATTCACAAACATTATCATATGATAACTGAGATACATCACCTGTTCCCATCAGGTTTAAAATTTCTAAATATTCACTTTTTATGCCTTTGAGTAAAAGTTTTTTTAAGATACTTTTCCTTGACTGTCTTAATTTTTATCTCTGAAGGTTGTATTGAAAGTGTTCGACATAGTTTTCCAAAGTTTTTTCTTCTCCCTGTGTTATTTCAAATATTTACTCGTTAACCCTGTAATACTCTTGGTATCTTTTCAAGAACATATGTTTCATGTCTTCCCAAGTTTGAATGCAATTCCCACCTAAGCTCATGAACCATTGGAGGGATGCCCCTTTCAAAGTAAGAGGGAAAAAATTCATATTTTGAACAGTATATGCTCTACAAAGAATTTCCAATTGAAATAAAAATTTATCGGGGTCTTCATTCTCTAGTCCGTGAAAATTTGGAAGAATTGATGGGGGAACGTATTGTGTTTGTGCCATTCCTCCTGGATCTCTAATAGGGAATTCAAAGGTAACAAATTGTTCATCTTTATTTCCTACCATATCTTCCCACGACATAAATAACTATTCATATATTATATTGGGGTTCCTCTTTCAAATGTTCCTGTCAGTTTGTTAGCAGGATGGGTGGTACTTACAACACCACTAAGTGATTTAATTGTAAAATAAGTCCTACACTTGAACTTGAGTAAATTGTACGAAAGTAGATTACTTAAAGGCACACGTATCAAATTGAACTTATGAAAAAGTAAACTATATATGTCGGCAAAAAGAAAAGCATGCTTGAGGGAAATAAATCAAACTTTGCGTAAAGTAAACACACTTGTGCGAAAAAGGGACAACAAGGCTTTGGGGAGACCCACTAAAGTGGATGCGTCAGGATGTCACACTATGGAAATTCTGTAGTGAGGTCATCTTTGCGTCTTACTGTTTCACCTTCCCCTTGCTGTGTAACGTAAAGAAAACCTATCTATCCTTACCTATATAGAATCTGTTTATGAAAAACTAAACTAAAGGAGAACCTAGACTACAACTATTCACTAAAAAGATTTTATTTTTCTACCTTATAGAACAACTCCCAGGCAACGGCGCCAAAAATGTTGGGTGTTATCTAGACTAAATTAATACCAAACTGTTTCGATGTGTTCTACTATCTTGAATACACCTAATATTTAATTATCGACCGAGGTTGGTAGGCTTTGAGTTGATGCAAAATATATGTGAAGGTAGAGGGTTTCCTAAGGCGTTGTAGAAATGCTTTAGGGTGAAAATGTGAAGTTGGGTAACACTTTCATGAGAATCGAGTGTCCAAACAACATAGCGAACGTTATTCGTCCGAATAACTATATTTATTCGGCCGAATAATGAATTTATTCGACCGAATAATTATCATTATTTGGCTGAATAACTAATTCTTTATTCGAATGAATAACGTTAACGGTGAACCGTTTAATTTGACAGAACGCATAGCCAACCAACATTTTTTACGGTCGTCCTATTCTTTGTTCGGCCGAATAATTATTCAGTCGAACAATTATTCGGCCGAACAATTATGCGGCCAAATAGTTGTTCGGCTGAATAATGGTTCGGCCAAACAAATATTCAGCCGCATAATTGTTCGGCCGAATAATTATTTCGCATAAAAGGCAAGCTTTGGCCCCATTTTCATTGTTTTCGTCTACAGTCATTTGTCTTCATCTTGTCGTGTCTTCATATTGTTTGTTGTTGTCCGTAATCCCTATCCACGTCACCGATCCTCCTGATGTGGACATACTAGTTTCCTGTCGGCATGGAGGTCTGTTTGTGGAGGTCACTTTGTGATGGACTGTTCGCTGTGGAGGTTTGTTTGGCATGGAGGTCTGTTCGTGGAGGACATTTCGTGGTGGTGTTTGTGGTCTTTTCTTGGAGGGTCTGTTCGTGGTCTGGTCTTGGTGTGTTCCCCCATGTTAGGTAAATTTTTATGAAATTGCTTCTATAATTTGAAATTTTTAATATGTGATTTATCTCTTGTTGTAGTCAATGGCATTCGTTTTTCGTCATAGTATTGCAGAGTTAAAGTTTGCATATGTTAATTGGTATTGTATAAATCTTATAATTTTAATTTTAATTAATATTTATATGTCTATGAATTCTGTCCGTGTTAACAAAGTAGATGAACTACGTCCAAATGGACAGTGTCCATTTGGATAAATTTTTGTTAATTTTAATTATAAATTCTATGTTTTTAGAATTTAATATAATCTATTTTAATTAGAATGAAATATTTTTAAATTAAATTATAGGTAATAATTTAAATAAAATGGAAGGAGTTGATGAACTATGTCCATTTGGACAGATTTGATCAACACTCGGATGGACAGTACATGAACTCTATCTAGATGGATAGAGTTGAAGAACTCTCTCCAAATAGGCAGAGTTGAAGAACTCTCTCAAAATGGACAGAGTTGATTTGGACAGAGTTCATCAACTCTGTCCACATGTGAATAGAGTAAATCAAATCTGTCCAAATGGACAAGACAATGGATTATACTTAGCAAAACATAGTTCATGCAGACTTCATCAACTCTTTCCCTGATAACTTTACTTAGCAAAACGTATTTTAGTAGTTTTAATATAAATCATAAAAAAAACGTTATTACACATAAAACATCCGACTTTTTGATTACTGATCTGTTTTATCTTATGTATTTTTAATCTAAAACATAAAAGAAACATATAACTTGTATAATGCTTATTAGTGACAATTTAAACTTACTATTATGTTAAGATATTGTGAATTTTTTATAATTTTAATTTAAGTTCATAGGTATAATAAGGAAGATATTTGTATTAAATCTGTCTATGGACAAAGTTCATGAATGAATACTCTGTCCATGGATAGAGTTGATTAACTCTGTTTACATGAAGTGATGAACTTAACCCTATCCATGTGGACAGAGTTGATGAACCCTATCCATGTAGAGTTCATCAACTTTGTCAATGCAAAGTTCATCAACTGTGACTTTGACAAGTTTATTTTAATAACTATTAGATAATATGAGTGACATCTAGGTAACAGAAACTTAGTTTTTATAGTAGTTATTTCTTTGAAGTTGAGGCACTAACATGCAGAGTTTGAATATGTTATGAGTTGATATATTAGATAATATTAAGGACATATAGGTTTTTAATTAAAAATTTAGTGTTTTTAGTGGCTAGGTCTTTGAAGATGAGGAATTAACATGTAGAATTTGAACATGATATGAGTTGATTTGTGTAATCTTGTAGGTATCATCTCAAATGAAAATAGATAATAAATTAACTATAATTATTTAAAGAACTATTAGATAATATTAGGGATATCTGGGTTCTTATTGATATCTTAGTTTTTATAGTAGCTAGGTTTTTGAAGTTGATTAAAATTAACATGTAGAAATTGATATGGAATTAGATAATAAATTATCTATAATCATTTAAAGAACTATTATATAATATTAGGGATATCTAGGTCCTTATTGAAATCTTAGTTTTTATAGTAGCTAGGTTTTTGAAGTTGATTAATTAACATGTAGAAATTGATATTTTTGTAAATTTGTAGATATCATATTCAATGGAAAGAGAGCAGCCTTGAGACAGAAGTGTAGGTGGTCATTATATTTTCTGGGAGTTGGTGTTCGAAATGAAAATCAAAGATTATCGTGGTCACCTATGGATTCATGCTTATTGTATAGTTCACATTCAATTGATCATCGACGTGGCGATAGTGGTAGAGATGATTTCTTCTTATCATCTATGGTTGCAGTGTCATTGATATAAAGAAGGGTCATTTATCTTTATTTGTAGAAATGGGTCTTGGAGTATTAGAAGTTATAGATATGATTGATCAAATCTATGAATCCTATTGCTCCTCGACCCATATCTACAAATCTACATGTAAAATTTAGAGGAAGCAAAAGTAGTAATGTTTTTACATGTTTCTTCTTCAAGGTATGTAATATTACCCAAATTGTTTTCTGATATATAAGTTTAATTAGTTTAAATAATTTTTGACATTTGTAAATTGCTGGTATATATGTTGAAGCTTGGATCTCTTCAATCTTTCGAGGCAAAAGGAAGACTCCATTGGAGGATAGTGGTGGAATTGTAAGTTTAATATTTTATTTTAGTTTAAAATAGTTTAAATAGTTTGTAAGATTTATAAACTATTTTTATACATGTTGTAGCTTGGGTCTCCTCCACCCTTTAGAGGCAAAGAGAAGACTCTATTGAATGATAGAGAATTTGAGGTAATTTTGTTAATAATTGTATTGATCTTCTATATACTAGTTTAATGTTTTAATGTTTTGATTTTAATTTAAAATTGTTTAAATAATTTATGATATTCATAATCTATTTTTATACATGTTTTAGATTGTTATGAGTCCAAAGGAAGACCCTAGTGGAGGATAGTGATGGACTTCTTTGATTCAGACATCGAGGAGCTTAATTTTAGGACTATACACATGTTCATGAATGTTTTTCTTTTATTATATACATGTACATTGAACTTACATGTTCATGACTGTATTTTTTATTATATACATGTACATTGAACTCTAATGTTCATGAATGTTTTTTTGGATTATATACATACATACATTGATCTTAGATATTGTTTTTTGGATTATATACATATTTATGTAAATGTTAGGAATGTTAGGAATGTTAAGAACGAATATGGGGAATGTTAACGTTAAGAATGAAAGCAATCCAATTTGTTACATTGATTTTAGATATTGTTTTTTGGATTATATACGTGTATATGTAAAGGTTAGGAATGTTAGGAATGTTAAGAATGAATATGGGGAATGTTAACGTTAAGAGATAAGTGAATTAAATTGACTATATAAACATGGTAAATGTTAGGAGTGAAAGTGGGAATGGGGATGGCGAAAGTTAAGAATGAATGTTAGGAAGTTTAGATAGGTGAAATTATATGAATGTATGTATTAGTAAATTTATGTATGTTTGTATATGTAACATATTTTTAATGTTGAAAAGCTGAGAATTTTAGAAATGTTAGTAATGTTAGGAAGTTTTGATAGGCGTAAATATATGAATGTATGAGTGAATGTTAGGAATGGTTAGGAATGTTAAGAAGTTTTGATAGGAATATTTTTTATTACTAAAGTAAAATTAGTAACTTGATTCTGAATTCTAATAAATTATATCTCTGTCCATCAATTTTCTAAGGTAACATTAGCAACTTGATTTTGAATTCTAATATTTTTTTATTACTAAGGTAACATTAACAACTTGATTCTGAATTTTAATAAATTAAAGTTCAATGACTTCGTGATAGCCAATTTTAACATAGAACAAGAAATGATGCAGTTAAAAACATCGCAATGGAATTTCGTCCTCAATTATCCGTTCATGGTCATATTTGGACAGTTTCCATTTTTTATTTTTTAAGATTTTTTTTTTATACAACTTGTTACAATTTTATTCGAGATGCACATACTAAATGACTATACTGACAACATATAACATTAGGTTCATAATCTTGAAAGTAGATATAATTTTCAGTCATACGGGTTTGCTGCAAAAAATAGCCTTTTAAAATGATGGATCCTCTCTCGTATGTAAATCCGTTGTCATTGTAGTCCTCCAATAACTTCATTTTTCCTTGGGTGCATCGCATCAAATAATATTTTACATTTTCGTTGTTGTCTAAAGGTGCAATCACAATGAAAATATCTCCTGTGCAAATTACAATTGGCGTTAAATTGACTATATAAACATAAGGTGATGGATAATATTGAACAATCAACAACATCATTACCTTCTCTAATAAGATCTGAAATTCTATTGCCATCATATGATATTTTTATTTCTTCTGATTCTAATTCTTCTATGTTTGCTAGTGGCATTTTTCCTTTTGGATTAATCTCTGTGTGTTTCCAATGTTTTACATAGTTGTTCATTATGTTTTCACAAACTTCTGTAGATTCAACATTTTTAGTGCAAATATGACAAAAACATGTTTGCTTTGTACTGTCAAATGCAAACATGTTTTGGAAGGATTTTGTTTGAATAGAGTGAAGTGCTCTAGTCCCATGTATGGTGCTAGCCTCATATGGTATTGATCTATCTATATATTGGACCCCAACAAGCCAAAAAAACTTACATAATAAATGATAAATCACAAATGTCAACTTTTAATGTTAATGTACAAATACTTCAATGTTAGTACATAGATTTTTTAAAATTGACAATTAATATAAATTAAAAAAATAATGTACATACCTGCGCACATCTTTTGATTTTTGACTACAATCATGGCTTAGATTTGATTTACACCATTGGACAACCTCTGCAGCTGAATGAAATCATCTAGAAGAATGGTTCATTTGCCATCTATGAAGTGCTCTTTTTATGCATGCTCTTGCACCATCATGTTCACCTTTTCCATGTCCAGTTTCAAAGAAATTCCAGCAATGTTTAATGTTCATTGCTTTATGAAGTTGACATAACCAAAAAAATGATAGTGAAGATTTAAATTGTCCCGCACATCCATCCGACCATATCCAATGTTCATTGAATTTAACTTTACGACTTTTTAGTGAATCATAGAATTTTTTTTCAATACAATGTTGAACAAAATGTGTATCATGTGTACGATCATTGCTGATATAAAAGTGATATTCTTTAATCACATCTCAATTGTCACACGTGCTTTCAATGCCATCAACATATTGTTGAGAATGTATATATAGAACATGGACAAATATCAAAACTTGGTCATAATGATAGTATTCACTTTGAATCTCTTTTTGTGCGGCAAATGTGTAGTTTTCTGCAAAATCAACTATAGACAAAATTGTTCCAGTTGGAAAAATTTCACGGGAATGTTTGAATTGAAGGTCTTTCCATCGTGCTATATGTGAATGCTTGGTGTACTTATAAATTTCACTTTCAAATTTCTTGAGAAAATCTGTCACACATATTTTATCTTCTCGCAATTCAATTCTTTTGGATTGTGCATCACTAGAACTTGTAGAATAATTGTTGTATTCATATCTTCTCCAATCAACGGTTACATTTGAAAGCTACTGATCATTATCGATAGGGTATTTATTGTGGAATAAAACAATATTTCTACAACCATGACAATGTTTTCTATTGACACATTTCTTATTATAAAATACTTCATCGTGATTTCTCTCACATAGGGTTTGAGATATGAATCCACGTACTATGGGCGGAGGTGGTGAATTTGTCCAAAACATTTTACAAAATTCAAGAAACGTGTCGTAATATAATTGAAATTGCACATGATAACGACAACAACATGTGTCACGTATAGTAATAGGTATAACATACCATGGTTTTTGTTGCACAAATGTAGTGATCGACATATTAATTCCACAATAATCTTCCTTGAATTTATTGAACAATTGTACTTGTGTCATTTCCATTATATGTTTTGGATGGATTTCATATAAATTTCATGATACTCTTTGTTGTATCACATCCCTTGAATTTGGTGAAACTCGAGCATGTTCCAACCAATATTTCTGTACAATATCTTTAACACTTTCTCCCATTCTATCTTTGTAAGGTTGTCTACAAATAATTGCCTAGAAAGCAAGTTCATCATTTTCATCTATTTGCATTATGAATTTGCTGTGTTTGTATAATGTCTTTCTTTAGGTTCCAATTGCTTGTGCTAGTTGTGTTGTCAAATGTTTTTGTCTAGTACTAGCTGAAACAATTGCTGTCTGAATTGCTCTACGTGCAGCACTGGTATCTTTCTTTATGGATTTTCCAAATTTTTTAATTGCATCACCTATATTTTCTATCACATTATGTTTCAGTTTCGACTCTTTTGTCGCCTTGTGAATACCCAATAATGACGTAGCACCTTCTAACTTCTTGGACACCAATAAACATTTCAAAATTTGTGCTTGTCTTGCTATTGAACAATCCTTGAGAATATCATCATAAATTTTTGTAGCACGATATCGTTCAACATGTATGGGTAATTTTTATCCATATTTGTTGCAATCAATGTCTTCTAACATTTCATCATCAATGGTGAAAGTACCTATACATCAAATTAAATTAAATTTAACATATGTCCAAAAATACAATTCATTATAAAAAATGAATTTCGAAAATACATGATATATACATACTAGGTTCAATTTCTGGATCTTGGTTTTGATCTTCAATATTGACTTCATCAACATTAACATGTAAATCACTATTTACATCAACAATGGTCTCTTCAACTTCCATTTGTTCTTCTTGTACCCTATTTTCAATTTCCATTTGATCAACATTGTCATGTAAATATATTCTTATATCTTCATTTATTTATTCCGTTTCTGCAACCCTTATTCTTTTGGCTATATTTCTAATTTTTTGTTTTTCCTTATTAGCATCGTCATCACATTTACGATCACTTTTTTTTTACGGTTTCTTTTATTGCCCATGATTGCTTAATCTCCTTTTGAAAAACCCTTGGAAAAAAATAAGAACACCTTGTAAAGAAATCTTCTTTGTAAAACAATTGGAAAAAAAACCTTATTTGAAAAAACAACTTATATAAATATTTTGGAAAAAAAAACTCATTTGCAAAAATACTTTGCAAATAAACTCTTTGGAAAATACCCATTGCAAAGAACCTACTTTGCAAAAATACCTTGGAAAAGAAACTTTTTGCAAAGAAATAACTTCTTTTCAAAATTACTTTAGAACACAAAATCTTTGACAAAAATGCCCTGGGAAAAACCTCTTTGAATGTACCCCTGGATTATAAATAAGAGGAAAAATACCTTCTAAAAACCCTTTGGCAAAAGAAATCTCCTTTGAAAACTCTTTCAAAAATACTTTTACTTATATGAAATGAAGAGGTGAGAAAATAATGAGGCTCTTTCGTTTTACTTATACGAAATTAAGAGGTGCGAAAATAATGAGGCTCTTTCGTTTTACTTATAAGAAATGAAGAGGTGCAAAAATAATGAATCTCTTTCTTTTTATTTATACGATTATTTTTTTCGGTTAATGAATTTTTTTTTTGCACTTAGTTTTTCGGCCGAACAACCTTATTTGTAATGTCGCCGTTATGGAAAAACATTGTTCTACCAAATAATTATTCGTCCGAATAACCTCTGAAACCTGTAACCTACACAGTTTTCAGGTTTCTCCATTTTCGGAAGGAAAAATGGATGCCTTACATTACAAATCGACTGTCGGACTTGATACCTTTAGTTTCGTCATTAAATCTACTTTCCGTAGGTATAGTTTTTGTTGTGTATAGGTGAGATCTGATATTTTTATTTTTTTTGTTTCTTAACATGTGTCGAGTTTAGTTTCATCTCTTTCAAAATGCATTGAAATGAAAAGTATATAACTTTAAAAATACACCACCCAAAAAATTGAAACAAATATGGTGCACTTAATTGGAGTGTCTACTTCAAAAGGGTATTCGTAGATTTTTAAGTTTTATAATCAATTGAGAGAAAAGTGGCGCAACCAAAAAACATGTTTAAAACCAACAAGGTTTTCCCATTGATCGAATTCAAAAAAATATTATAATTAGTATATAGATCCGTTGGTTACAAAGTTATAGTCATTGTAATAGTATATCGTGTGTAGATTGTCGTAGCATATTTTTTTTTTGCAAAACATGGCTTTAACAATGATTTTACGGGTGCAACCAAACATGACTATTTTTTAGTCCTTTCATTTTATAAGGACACACTGCCAAACATTTTCCGAAACGACATATCAAATCTCAATAAAAAAAATTCAAAAAATTATGAATAGAAAGCTAACATAATTCTCTAGAAGTTTTGTTTATACTTGAAAGTGAAATTCTAAACGAAAAATATCACTTTCGTTCACCCAAAGTTGAAAAACATGAAAAAATCAAATTTATTTTCTCATAAGACCCCCCAAAATAGACACCCATCTTCATGGATTCACCCTTTAATAAACAAAAGATTGAAAAATCTTTCAAAATGAAAAACCGAGTCAAACTCCTAATAATTTAATTATTGATGTGATTCAACTAAAACAAAACATCAGACTAGGATAACATCAAACTATGTTATTTCAACTAACAAATGAGAATATAACAAAACCTATTAAATAACTTCAAGAGCTAACTATCAACAAAAAGTACATATTTGAAAATACAATCACAACAACTAGATAGTTTATGAGCAAATAATTTCTGAATGAAAAATATATTATCAATAACTACTTGAAAAAACTGGGGTTAAAGGAAGACTTAACTAATAAGTGAATGGAAAATTGAATAAAGAAAAGCAAGTAGAAAACTTAATAAAGAAAACTAAATAAAAAGCAAGTAGAAAGCTTAATAAAGATAACTGAATAAAAAGCAAGTAGAAAACTTAATAAAAATAATTTTAAGTTCTTTTTTACAAATCTTTTCAATAATCACCAAGTGAAAGGAATAGGTCTTATCACTATGATAAAATTGACAAGATACTAGTATACTAGAAATTAACACACCTAACCCTACAAATCCATATACAAAGAAATAATTCAAAAATAATTTCAAAACATTACAACAGTATTAAAAAAGGAAATCAGAAATTAAAAGGAACAAAATCACAACACATAATTCAAAGCATGAGTTGGAAAGAGAAAACTAAGGATAAAACTTAGTAAATACTTTAAAAAATCTAACCTACAGTTCAAATAAAAACATAATCATTATCTAATGACTACAATTAGATCATAATAAAAAAGCCAAAGAAACATAACTAAAAATAGGTTTAAAAATAAACTAAGAACACTAAAGGTTGGATGAAAGGCTGGACAATAGCCTAGAAGGAAGGTCCGAATGGCAATCCAATCATATAGTCCGAATGAGAGGCTGTATACAGAAAATAATAAAAATAGACCTAAATGATTTAATCATCAGCTGATTTTGTGCATATGAAAACAAGATGCATAAAGACAGGATTTAAACCTAATTAATCATCGTATTTAACAGTGAAATAAACAAAAACAAATACATGAAAATAAGAAAATCATTACATATTAATAAACAAGCTAGAATTTAAATTGCATAAACTTATAACAAGAATAAACAGAACTTAATATATATAAATTGATGAAAACAACCTAACAGAACTTAATATATATAAATTGATGAAAACAACCTATTCTATGTGCTTATTTAAATTCTATCTAAATTTATAGAAACAACACATTCTATATGCTTGTAAATAAAACTGAACAATAAGCTAAGAATGAAAGGATTAAAAGAAAACCCGAAAGCAAACTATACGTGACCAGCCATTTATAAACAAAAACTACATTAACATCATAGTATGAATTTTATTAACTACAACAGATACATGCTACAGGAAATAGGGAAATAAATGATTGCAGGAACTTAACTACCTAAACAAATTAGAAATAAAGCTACTTATCTGTAAGGATGAGATAACAAAAACTCATACGAAAATAGAAACCACAGATTGTCAAGGGGCCCTCTCAGCAATCATGGATAATTCCTGGTGAATGCTTGCACATGTAGTCATAAACCACAAAGCGTAGAGTTTTTATTAAATAGAAGGAACATAGTTACAATATCCTTCCCTCAAAGCAAACTAACTATCAATCTAATGGATTGATCAATCCTCTATCTCTCTGTGTGGAGGAGTTTTTATACACACTGTTTTCAAGAGGTTGAGCAAGTCGACCCTTTAGTGATCGACTGCTCTTCTAAATTTAGTCAATAATAAAAGACAATAACAGTTTACAGGCTAGCACATAGACATATCCCTTCTTTGGTGTAAGTTTGGTTTTCTTCATTATGAATGTGGCATGCAGGCTCCTCTTCAGCATGAACAGGGGGTCGTGGTGGTGTAGCTACTCCTCTTTTCGCGTGACTGGTGGAGTGGTGGCGAGCGAAGGAAATTGCAAGCTGGTACGCTATCTAGAACACATATTTATTACCAAGGCACGCCGATAAAAATTTATTTGCAGGCTGTTTTATATTGTATAGTGCGCACGCTGTTTTATATTTTACAGTGCGTAGGCTGATGGGTGATCTGGACGGGAGGTTGAATAGCTAGATGCATTGTGAGCTGGATACACTGAGCGTTAATCTAGGGAAACATGGAAAACCACCAGTGAATTTCACACAACGGGCTGGATGACGAGGTAATAAGCAACAACATCGTCACAATGATGATCCTCTAGAATTTTCCCTCCTTTGAATGCGTGAGCAGTGAAAATAGAATGGAGAAATAATGCACTTGCAATCCTTCTATATTGCTGATTATGCTATCACCTGGGCATGTGGTCAATAGAATGGTTTGCAGATTGCTTCAACGTTTAATGCCTGAAATCGGTTATGGACAATGCGCAACCTAATTAACAAGCTAGACAACGAGCTGCATGATGAGTTGGACAACGATTGTGCAGATCGGGATGAATGGCAAGCTGAATGCATTTTATTTTTAAATTCACCCAATCATACTACATAACCTGCAAACAAATATGTAAATCAATTAATATATTAAATATGATTTAAATAATATAGATTTGAGTTAATAAAATCATAAAAATGATATTAATAACCAAAGTTGAATAAACATTAAATTTGTTCTTACCTTGTGCTGAATAACAATCTGCATGACATAAAATACACGAAAGATAATAAAATATGAATTTAATTGTGTTATTTTAACACCAAAAATGATAACAAAATGAGGCTCAACAATAATGTAGATGAGGTAAAAATGGTTAAACACCATAGTTCATGGTCAAAGAGGTAATCCTAGGGTTAAAAACAGATAAGGTATCAAAGCAAAAGTACATGTGAAACACCGAAATACTATCCTATATGATCAGATAATGAATTTTTAAAGACTTCGAACCTGTTGCATTGGGGAAAAAGACATGGTATTAGTTCAATTATAAAAAGAATTTTCAAACTATAGACTAGAAAACCAAAAATTTGAATTTTTTTTAAATATAGTTCAAAAATAGAATTAAAACATACCATTTGACATTTTTACCCAATTTGGCAATATTTCACCTCTGACTTGGATTGCTCTATGAGGACAAACCGGTGGACGATTTCAAAATCCACAAGTATTAGGTTGGTTAGCTTTCCCCTCTCCATTCCAACCATTATAAATTTCATTTTTATGCAAATTTCTAATGTTTGGGCCTGCCCTAGGAAGGTTGCACAGTACACGTGGGTAAGCGACTAAGAAAGTCACATACACATGTTCTACACACGACCTGCTTGAGGGAAACTCATGTGTGACATGTGGCCTGTCTAAAGGGAAATCGCATGTACTGCGTGACATAGAAAATTTTATAGTATGGCCAAAATTGAAAGAATTGGATGGATTCTAATGATCAATGGTGGGAATTGGGTAGGTTCAACATGCTTTTAGAGTGGAGGGAACGAGAGCATGAAGACATGGACCAAGATGCTCTCCACGATGCCCCAACTTAGCATGCATTATGAAAAAGTGGTTTAATAAAGTTCTTTTGAACTTCTCTAATGAGGGCCTATGTCCACTTGCTTGAGCATTTGATCGGCTATTTGGATCAAGGTGAGATCTTGGAGATAACTGTAGAAAACGTGTACTTCATTACGAGGTTTTCTCGTAGGGGAATTCCTATGAAACTCAAGGGTACTGGTAGGGGTGGTGACCCTATGAGTGTCCAAGACTACGTTGACACCTACTGCACACTAGGTAGTCAGAAGAAGGGATCATGCATCCAATTTTTTCACATCACCAGCTTCCCACTACAGGTAGTGGTAAGTACAATAGTGTAGGTTGCAGGATCATCTTCATTACATCTCGCCACTCAAACAAAAATGAGAGTTGTAGTGGAGTGTGTACAGGGTATTGTGTTTGATTGGTGCTCAGGTATGATCTCGATCATGAGGAAGCAACTCTCTAACTACAAGAGAGGACACCGCAAAAAATTTGGATATTCTAGCATATTGGTAGCATTCTTCTTTGAGAGAGTTCCTTCCATTAGCCCTGCAGTACCACTTCTAGAATTTTCTCCTCGCTATCCTAGACTGACCAGGTGGGGATAGGTCTTCCTCCGTCAAGGTGGCAGAGGATCGGTTCAGGGTGTATACGATGATGACTTTTACGTGTAGTGGGAGCAACAGTTGCCAACACTCAATCAGTTTCCTTACCTAGGATTAGATTTTCGAGGAGAAAATGATCTAGTCGTCCCGCCAGGGGAAGGATGGGGAGAGATAGGTATTTTTCTTTTTATGTTTTTTAAATTTTTATGAATTTTTATCATAAAATTATATACAATGTATAAGAGTTTTAATCCACTTTTAATGTTTTTGAAATGCAGATGTTGGACCTATATGCCTCGATGGGCATGCCAGGATATTTGTGCAGCTCATACAGGGTGGGGACTAAGGGATACTCAGATTTCTCAAGGGAAAGCTGGCCAGGATGACCCAGGGAATTCCCACTATATGGATTGAGCAGATTCCTGTTGTCATGCAAGAATTTATAGTAGGGATTCCGCCCACCTAGATACTCCTATTGAGGAGGTTAGATGGGGCCATTCTATTTTACAAAGAGCCCAAAGAGGCTGCTACAGTAGATGATGTTGACGATTAGGCCTAGACCTATGGGCATTTTTATGAATTGCGATCCAAATTTTTGTATATTTATACAGTTGTGACAGGATCTTAGGATTAAAAACTCGACCTATCTATGGACATATTTTTACATATATATATTTCCAGGTTATTTACATGTGTTCCAAATGTATCTGTTATGTATACTTTACAAAATGTGTGTTAAGTGCCAATCTAGAATGTAGTTTGCATATGCATTAGTTAATGCATTTTCATTTTGTGGAATGTGATTAAATGAAATATAATCAACATTTATTTCAAGTAATCTAACCTGCAAAAACTGACATAACAGGGTGGGGTTTCACACCTGATCAGCTCCATCGAGCTGGGAAACCACCAGTTGAATGTCAAGTCTGACTTCCAATTGGGTGATACCGTGTGACAAGGCATCCCATAACAACTCAATAACAACCCTGTACTCGACCACATTATTGGTAGCAAGACCTAGGCAAGTGCCTCCAGAGGCAACTAGCTGTCCTAAGGGTGAATAGAAGACCCATGTGGCTGAAGGCAGGTTAAAAGTATGATGACTAGCGCCATCCGCAAAACCTATGAACCACTCAACTGACATCTGTAAAAATCACTACATGGTATAAGAAACACTAAGCAACTAAATATTGTACATAAAAATACATACAATAAAATTACAAGAAAAATCACCAAGCATAGGCGTAGTACTTCTTCAATCTTTGTCGAACAGGTTTAGAATCGAGATAGGTTCATATTCCATGTTCAACGATATATGGATCTATCCCTAGTATAGATGACCAGGAACATGCATCACAAAATTCATTTAATAGGGCAGTATATGTGGCAACCTCTTCTGAAGAGGAGTTTGCATCAATATGCACATTTTCGACGACTTCAGGGTTTGCAGAGACATTGATAGGACCAACATCTACTTCCAGTCTCATGTTGAACTCTTGGTTTTCAATCCTAGTTAAATCTAGAAGAAATTAGGATCTATGGTGAAGATCTTCACAGATCTTATCTCGCCCACTCATGGCTTCCAAAATGGCTTCATCTGAAGCCAAAACCATGTCAAAGCAATCATCTGAATATAAAAAGTTCTCTGCCCAAGCAGGTAGATAAGTTTCTTCCAACTCCTCTAAGACTGTAGAAGGAATCAGAATAGGATCAATAGTGGTGTTAACAACACATTTAGAAGCCACTTCCACTGCCAATAAGGGAACCTTAGGTTCATAATGGGAAGGAAGGACCCAAGGATCCGTTCTATCAACAACCGTCACGATAGAGTTCCCAACATTGGTAGAACCTAGATAGTTTATAGGGGTTGGAATATCAAATGTGCCCACTAATGATGAATACATTCCAACCCTCAAGCTCTCATTAGATGACCTAATCTGATCAACCAAAGGTACAATGGACTCATTAGTTTCCAAACGGCCCTTTCGAGTGAAACTAAGTTAGTCAACAGTAGCCAACTTCCCATCATGCGAAAACACAGCCGCCCGAAGAATAGCCGAGGCAATCACACACATGGCGTAAGTCCATCTCTACCCCAAAAGCAAGTTATAGTTCAAGGGAGCATCAATCACCTCAACTTCAACAGACACCGCTTTCCCTGCCAACTTAATATCAAAATCTAGTAGGATAGCATGCGGGCGGAAAGACTTCTCATCGAAAGCATTAAGAAAGGTGTTTGACGAAACTAGTTCCAGGGGACCTAAAGCCTTCCAACAGGAAAGGGACATAACATGTGTGGAAGCACCCTCGTCAACAACTATACGTCCAATGATTATACCACCATGAAAGACTTCTACTGACAAATCCACATGATATGGTAGGCGCATCTTAACATATGACAAATTGAACTTTTCCATCAAACTCGAGGAATCCATATTGTTTAAAGATACTAAAAGGGAATCCCGCTGAGCGGGACAAATATGAAGCACTTCCAATGCGTACATCACACAAGGAGTTTGGGAAAAATATTCCACCAAAGAGTAGTTAGAAGCAGCCATAGAGTTTGGATTGTGAAATTCCTTTTTAAAGACACCTTTCGGTATTTTAGGCATTGGATCAGCAGGTTTCTCGACTGTGATAGGGTTAGAGGTTTCGCCAATAGACTTACCCCTCTCCTGAGTCTTCATATCATAGTTTTTGTTTCTCGTCTGGAGCAAGGTACTAGATCGTACCATGTTGATATAATTTTGATCAGGAGGCGCACCAAGAGTGTCCCCATCTACATTAGAAACAGAAGATGTGTTCTATCCTTGGGGAAAAGGATCCACTAGGACAACCGATTGTTGGTTTTTAAGAAAATTTTGAGCTTGGTCAATAAGGGGGCATTGATGAATTAAGTGATCTCCCTCGAATAAATTGCAAGGAAACTTCACTCGCTTCTTATCTTTTTGACCCCCATCAACATCATTCGTGGGTTCCTTCTTATTTTGATTGCCCCCACCCTTCTTCCCTTTCTTCTTTTTCCCATTGGGCTGTTGATTTCCCTTTTGGGAGGATTGTGCAAAAACATTTTCATTTTAGGGAGAGGGGGAATCCTTTGCTGTATACTTTTTCACTGACAACTCATGGAGTTGCTTGGCCAATGACTCTATAGTGGGAGAATTAACTGAACCAACCATGCCATCGACATGGGGTTGGCTTGGGTTTCTCGACACTATGGGTAGACCGTGGTGCCTTAGGTATGATTTCATATAATATCCAAGACTGAGCATATATCAAATCCATATTCTAGGACTTGAGGATAGCCTCTTCTTCAGTGGTCACCCCTGAAGTGGATACATCCTTAGATATATAAGGAAATTAATATTTTAGGAACCACTCCAATAAGAAATCGGGGGGTATGGTGGCTTTGATGAGCCTCTTCCGTCTTTGCCACTCTTGGATATGATCCGAGATGTGTGTGGCTTTGTCTTTTCGAAAGGTAGACAAGATATCTGTGCCGACATCATACCAGACAGGAAGCTAGAAGTGATTAAGGAACACATTTGATAAGTCCCAAAAAATGTCAAATGCAGCAGAGGAAAATTCAATATACCACTTTCCTGCAACACCAGTCAAAGTTATTTGGAATAGCCTCAACTGAACGGTGTCATCATTTAGTGAGTTGGAAGAGTACCAGAAGTGAAAAGTGGTGATATGGGCACTTGGATCTTCACCACTTTTTCCCTTAAACTTGGGAATATTCTAGGGTAACTTGCTTGGAGCAGCTAGCCATGTGGAACTATGCTTCACCAGGTCATTCATCAACTTAGACAAATATGTAAAGTTTAAAGTTTCCAGGAATGGAAGTTTAGGCCTAATAAGAGCTTGAAAAACATGGTTTTTGGAGGTATAAAAACCTACCCCCTGGCTCCAAACATAAAGGTGGGGTTGCCCCCAGCCACCAGTTGTGAATTAGTTGGACAAATTTGAAATGGATTCCACCCATAAGCTAGTGGATTATTTGTGTGTGGTGTAGTATAAGTGGTTTGAGCCCCTCTAGATGAAAATGGAGTCTGAAATATAGGAGCGGGTATCCCTCCACTAAAAAGAGAAAAGAGAGAGCTCATAAATGGGGTTGAAACTGGGTTTTGGAAACCTTTGCCAAAATAGTCCGTGTTTCCAAAGTGCATCCCCACATATGCATGTGTAGGACCTACATAAGGAGTAGATGGGGAAATGTGGCCCCCATTCCATGGGAATCCCTAGACAAATGAGGAGGATCCACTAGGACCACTCCTAGTAGTATGCATGAAAGAGGGGGCAGCAAAAGGTGCACTGGGAATCCCAGTGACCACCCCACTAGAAGGATCTACTATATGGGAGGAATCTAGTGGTTGTACCACTCGACTACTTGGTGATAAAGGTGCAGTAGATGCACTTGGTCTAGGAGTACCATTCAGGGGAGGTGGCACTCCACTAGCTAAAATGGCTGAAGCGAGGGTAGAAATACCCTCTCCATAGTTATCCATAAATCTATTCATAGGAACACCAATCACAAGTGAAGTAAAAGGAAGAACTTGGACGATCACATGATTGTTTAAGTCAGTAAGAGGTGGGATAAATTTCCTTTCAAACACATTAGCCTGCAAGTATTCAATCTCTACTATAGTTCTATCAACCTAATTAGTCCTAAGTTTTGGTTCACCTGGAACTTTGCTAACTCCTACCGGTTCAAATGAGCCATCAATACCTAGTCTCCGCCTTTGAGGGGGGGGTGGAGGCTTCACTGTATCAGATGGAGGAGAGTTTTTCAACCGTCTTGAACTATGGAGAGGTTGGTCCTCCATAGCTAAAAATTTGACTCACAAACACCTAAAGGAAAACTAAATACAGACAAACCACACAACACTCACTAAATATTTCCTAGTGATTGGCAAACTACGTCTGAAATCAAATACTTATGGACAGTTAAAACTCCCTAGTCCACAAGTCCATCCTAATCTAGTTGGTGTATGAACCTAGAAAAGAGAAACTTACTAGTAATTTTTAATTATGTCGTTCTTTTTAATAGGCTGTTTTCAGTCAGAGGTAGTGGTGTGAAACTTGTATGGTGTTATAGACTCGATAAAAGAAAGAAAAAATGATGTAATAGCTAGAAATTCAAAGTAAGATGCAACTACCAAGATAACTTTTCTTTTCTTTTCTTTTAAATAAAATCTAATGAATTTAAAACTAAGCATGAGAAACTACAAGACTCTTTTTTAATAATTTTTGAATTTTCCTTTGAAAAATAGAGAAAAAAAATATTGAATGCAACCTAATGCAAAAGTATAAAATATTTTTGTCTTTTCTTTTCAAACAACTTCAAAAATTACTATGAAAATGAATGCAAACATGAGAAAATTTGACTAACCTAAGCATACAACACTGAAATGAGGAAAAAAGATCCCACAGTAACCCACTTCAACCAAAAGGAAGAAACTGGAAGAAACCATGACTTGGAGGAACTATCAAACTTAAAATCTCACTAGATCCACAAAAATAAGAGTGACAAACACAGACTACAAGTAGCTGTACAGAGCATAAAGTATTCAAAGGACTTGATCACTGACCTAGAACATAAGAACTCAAACTTGCAAACCAAGCAGGAGGACCACCTACACTCACCAATGAAAGAAAACCAAACACAAAATCTCAAGGACTCGAAGAAATCAAGTGAATTATGTGACATACAGACCTCATACTCACAGATTCATGTCATAAACATAACCCTCACAAGCAATCAAAAGGCCAAAAGATAGGGACAAGAAAAACCTGATGAACCCAAAGAAAGCTACAAGAAACATGCGATTGTCTATGCAGGCAACCTGCGTGTGCTGCTAAAATTTTTTCAAAGAAAAAAGACTAGCAAAAAGGCCTTGAACATGAAAAACTATAAATCAAAGGCAAGAAATAGACAAATCACACCCAGAATAAAAAATAAGCAAAGGTTGGTAAGGGAACCTAAAGAATGGACCCACACCAGGCTGGACTCCCCAGTGAAGTCGCCAGTTTTGTTGTTCAAGAAAACGTACCCTTATAACCTAGGGTCTCTGGGGTTACTAACTTACTAAGACACTTGCAGACAATCATCTTATGTAGAAATTGAAATAGGAATAGGAAGGAAACTTAGCAAACTTGGTTTATGACGATTGATCCAAGATTTGTCTTCTCCTCTTTCAGTCTCTTCCAAAGCTTCCAGGGATTCTCCAATTCACCTGTAAAGAATAAATTCTTCCAACAATATCTTGTATATATATCAATGGTTAATGAGATGCATATTCATAATAAAATAATTGAAACAATTCATAATCCATCATAGACAAGAATGCAACAATACAAATATTGTAAGAAGAAATTTCTTTATTAATAAACAGAGAATGGTGAGATTACAACCCAGCTTCTAAAACAAGGACTCCTCTACAAACCGAGGACAGTGAATTGTACTGTTCCAAGATATCTGAAGGCATACCACCATCATAACTTTGCTCTTATAAGAATGATTGATTAGCCCCATCCCATGCCCTCTATTTATACATGGGGAAATACAGAGGTTTCAAAGGTTAAGATGGTTGAGATAGTTGATATAGTTATGATTAGGGAGTCAACTGATCTCGACTAATCGTGATTTATATTTTTTAACATTAAATTAAGGTACACATGAGTATTAATACAGGAAAGGTGTGTGTGACACACTCCTTACTTTAAGGAAACTCGCGTGTTCAATGTGCACGTGGGTTGCAATGAAAACACTCACATGTGATACACGAGTTGCAATGCAAATACTCACGTGTGCAACCCTGATCTCCAAATAAAAATATATTTAGCCGGTCAGGAGATTATGTATCAACAGTCATGCACATCTATAGTGTTTTGGCTACTTCAATCCTATTTGTCATTTTTGTGTCCCGACATAATGGATGTTAGTACTTGGACAGAGAAGTGCTATTTTGGTTGATAACAGATACAAAATAAAATTTATAGGTTGTGTTTTGACTACTTGTCGAACATAAAATAGGACAAGGTTAGGTTTTACATAGCTCATTGGAAAGTACTTTCCAAATCAAAACACGAAGGGGAAAAATATATCCCACGGGCCTTGTGTACTCATCTCAAAGAAGCAACTTCTAAATTATTTCACATTACTTTTACACATGTATACAAGGAATTGAATAAGTAAGTAGTACAAGGAAAATTGCACATATGTGAAATAAGGAAGGACCCATGAACATTTTGCCTTAATAATTCTAAATTATGGTCCCATTACCATTTTTCCTTGCTTTTTATATGTTTTAACATCATTGTCAACATTAACCACTCTAAGGAAGATACTTTGTAGGTATTTTCTAAAATAAAATTATGTGAACTACTTCATAAGGTCAAGATTCCCATGACATGTACATCAGTAAAGGAAAAAGGATGTTGATGACAAAGAATGATGACATTGCAAAAATAAATATAAAGGTTGATGGAAAAGGATGATGACATGGAAAAAAGGACAAGACAGTTTGGACATCAAGTCAACATGAGGGTAGGTTACCCGACCTTCTCAACTGTATGTGGTCATACGTCTCATGTGTCTCATGCAAAGAGTGGAAGCTCATAATAATCATCACTAGATAAGGAATCTCATGTGGTCATCTCATTTTCCTCAGGTTAACTCAACAAGGGGTGGCCATCCCCTTGAGGATAACCATAGTCCTTGGAATATGTCACACATATTAAAAAATAAGCTATGCAACAAAAGTGAACAAACATTTCACATATAAATTGTAAAAAAGCACAAATATAGGTATATTAATTGTTTTAATCAGCACAGTACTATCAAACAGAGAGTTGCACTAATAATCATTAAAGTAATGAAAACAAAAACATTAATAACCATATTCATTTAAATGCTACAATATTGGACAATATTGAAAGGGGGGGGGGGGGGAATCAATATTGTTACCTTTTTCACAATTTTAACCACTTTTAAGATAATAAATAACAAACAAAATAAAAAAGATACAGAGAACACAAAATTATCATGGAAGCCCAACTGGTAAAAACAACAAACACATTCTATAACTTTAAAATTACATTTTCAATTGGTTTTAATAATTTCAAAAATATATTATATCTTATACTTATGTCAATACAAAGTACCCAATCTATGTAAAAAATGTATCCTACAACCCATCATCAAAGGGTGTACAAAAGAAAGCTTCAACCCAACACCAAAATACATTCCATGCAGTCCAAAGAAGCACATAATGAGCCTTGAAGGCTTATCCAAGGAAGCACCTAGGGAGTAAAGTGAAACCCCCCCTGAACTAAGGCATTTATATGCCATGAAAACAACTCATCAAAAGGAGCAGTTAGGAGAGCATAGTCAAAGGCTAAAAAAAAAATTGAATATTTTCTAAGAAAGATGAGTAAGCCACAACAAGTATGTTGAATAACATAAATTAAAAGAACTTAGATGGTATCGCTCCTAATAAACTCTCCATCCAACATCTCAATATAGCAGAGTTTTCCCATGTCAAGAGAAAGTGGATGTATCCAACATCCCCTTGTAAATGTGCTGAAATTCTTCTTGATAGTGGATGTATCCCCAGGCATAGAAAAGAAATCCCCCCATACTCATAGCTCCCAAAAACAAAAAGAAACCACCCTAGTTCACAAAACCTTCATACCTTCACCCACTATTTTTGTTTTTCATGTTGTAGTATGGCCTTTGACAATGGCATAAAAAATAAGAACCATGAGATGGTCTTTATTAAGAATCCTCTGTGTGTCAAACTTTGAAATGGTCACCATATTACACTCATATGAAAATTCTTTTTCAAGAAAGGGTATATTGACGATGATGTTCTCTATGATGACGATGATGGAAATAAAGACAATGATCATGATAATACTGCTGACTACGATGACAATGATAATTTCTCTATCAACATCGTCATCATCATCATCATCATCATATAAACATTAAAGTAATAATAAACAATAAAAATAATAAACATAAATAATAAGCATTAAAAAAATAACAAACATTTAAAACTATCCATGTTACCTCCCCTCCGTCGTGACAAAGAAAATATACATATTTCACTTACCTCACCCATGAACTAGGACCGAGGTCACAGAGGAGGTTCCAAGGTTGCAGAGGAGGCAACTCTTTTTCGTTCAATGAACACCTTCCTTGACACAACCAAAAAGATAGCTTATGAGCATGGAAAAACCCTTAAGATGCACTAGACACAGATTAATTTATTGTTTGACTCAATTTTTATAGTATAGGTTCTTCCTACAGGTCGCTTTTTATTGGGTAGGATTCAAGCTTCAACTCAATTTTAATGGTATCCCAGATTTGGGGGTTTTCTATCCTCAAGGCTGTCGACCCCCTTCATCTCCAAAAGCTATGTAGAGGGACATTGGCAAATTGAGATCAAGACCCATAAGAAAAGGTGAAGGTCACTAAGGAATCAGGAAAATCATAGGCTAAGGCAGCTTCAGGACCACGTGGTTAAAAAACAGTAGTAGATCCAGTATAAGTATATTTTTTTTCCCGTAGAGATGTCTTCGGTAAGTCAACTTCTTTCATTTAATCCATTAACTTGTTTTCTAGCACAATATATAGTGCTTTGCATGTATGATAGTTTCTCATATCTTCCCTCCATAAATTGTAGTTAAGGTTTTATTGATAGATACAACAGGGTTTGCTCCTATCTTCCCTCCACAGATTGATTGGGATGGATGGTTTTATATAAAAAATACTTCACCTAGTTCCTATTAACCCTGCTTCCAGGTATAACTCTGAGTTAGTGAAATATTTTGAAGACATTTAAAGCCCACACTTAATGGACATAATTCCCACCACGGGGGCTTCACTTAGTGAACCTCTCACATAGCACGTGCAATCATGGAATAGTAAAGAATACCCTTAATTTCTGTAGATATTGGTCCAAACTCCTTTTGTTGAAACCCCCTCCCAATACCTTAAACCTCCCCATGACCCCTTTTTATACCCTAATCCTTATAAACCCCCCTAACCCCCCACCCTAAACCCCTCATCCCCCCCAATACCTGCAATATATTGGCCTTATTTTTAAGAAATTGAAAACCCGCAATATGAACTAACGTGATAGGATATTGGTCAACAAGTCAATCCCCCATGATTCCCACAAGTATTGCATTATGTATGCAATACTAAGATAAAATGCTTGCAACTAGTTAAACATGCCCATAGGGTAATAGATAAATTCCTGCTGAACCCCAAAATGCATGAAATAGAGGTGGAAAGATGCCCGCAGGAGGTGTTGAAAGGATGACAGATCATTGAAATGCCCATGACATGTAAGGACATGCTTGCATAAGTATGCAAGCACCCACACATGAAGACTATATGCCCGTGACATGTAAGGACATGCCCGCATAATGAATGTATCAACAATCATCTAGTAAATTCATAAAAGGTAAGCATGTATCAATGCCAACATCACAATGTTTCTTGAATTTATTTCCTTTTCTTTATCTACCATATTGCTACCCCTATCAACCCTCCTTCCAGGTATAAATCTGAGTTAGTGAAATATTTTGAAGACATTTAAATCCTGCACTTAATGGACATAATGCCCGCAAGTATTGCATTATGCATGCAAGACTAAGATAAAATTCCCTCAACTAGTTAAACATGCACATAGAGTAATAGATAAATTCTCGTTGAACCCCAAAATGCATGAAATAGAGGTGGAAAGATGCTCGAAGGAGGTGTTGATGTTACGGAGAAAACTTCATATGGCTTGGGGTGTACCACAACAGACAAAGAAAGCCTAGAAATCAATCCCTTCCCAATACACAAGAGAAATACAACATCTAACGCTAAAGGATCTTGAAACATACCTTATTCCGGATGGTTGTAGTAGATCCCTGTTGAGCTTTTTCCAATCCCGCTCGCTTTAGCAATTTACTCTCAACAACAGTAAACAAGGCAAACATGCTATATGATATAGTGTTAGGCCTACTCTAGCATATATAATCAATGATACATAAGCAATTAAATACATCGATGGATTCAATATTCATTTAAATGCATATCATTGGACATGAAAATATATTTCTATTAAGTAAATCAGAGATTACATAAGTGACAACCTATGTCGGCACATCTGCGAATTGGAGAAACTGAGTCCTCCACCTGGGCCTCCACCACCTCAATCTTCCATCTCTTGATAGCAAGCTCACAAGCAAAGGTAAGCTTGGGAAGAACACAAATTTCTCCAAGGGAGAAAGGGATGTAGACTCAAGCACAAGCAAGATATGGCAATAATTGACTATAGTTTTCTTGCTCTTCAATTTCTCTCCTTCAATGTATCCAAAGGGTTCCTTATATAGTGCTTCAATGGGGTAATGGAAGGTCGAATCCGAGCGATCTTGAGGCATATGGAAGGCCAAGAGACAAGTGACTTAGATCCACATCAAGGAAAAATCCAAAAATATTTGGCCTTTTGCACACATCTCGATGTACGCTGGTTTAAGGGTAATATCCGCGTATATATGTGAGAAAGGGATTAAAAGTCGCATACAACAAATAATGGGTGTTTTTAGGGATGATCTTGGAAACATCAAAGGTACAAAAATAGTCCATGGGGTCCAAAGAGTCTGCAGAGGGACAAGGAAGGCCATAAAAGTGTGATCAACCATGTGTGATAAAATCAACTGTAATAGATTCCCCCCAATGTGTGAGGTCAGAGGGGTAACATGATGGCCGAAATACATTATAAATCCATCATAGAAGTGGCGTGATGAAGAACGAGGTGGAAGAATCAGCCATCCAATAGTATAATATAATAATCAAACTCTGCACATGACTGCCAATACATATAGCAGTCCCAGATACATAAGAGTACAATGGCCATGAATAGGCATGATATGCAAACTGTGACATGTGTGGTCATCGCCACATACAATATATAATAGATCAGAATATCCATGATGAATATATACAAATGACCAAGATCTCCTTGAAAGATGAAGATATACCATGGATCAAGATATCCATAATGGCTGAAGATATTTGTCATACACTGAAATCAAGTCACGAGAGCTGAAATCTCATGAACATTGGCACGATCAAGGAGGTAGCATATATGAAATGCGACCAATCTAGAAAGTCTTCTACACAAACTGCTATGAGTACATGTCCTACTATGTGAATAGAGGTGTCGAGGTTGAACATAGTAGACCATCATCTGATTACCAGTTATTGATGTATACCGTTAACAGACGTGAGATCACCCACCGATAATGAAAATGGAAATCAAGGTACTAGAGTGCAATCTAATAAGTTCAAATAAATTTGTTGAGGTCGAACACTTAGAAGAATCCATCAATTAGTGGACATTGATGTATTCCCAAAACTGTCGATGGTGAGAGAACCTAACACTGATGACTGCAAGTCTCAAGGCACTCAAATGACTCTAGCCTCTTATCCCAGAATAAATGATCTAAAGTTGATGAGATGGAATCCGCTAGAAGGAGGGAATTAAGGCATCCCCCATCAACCAACACGAGAACAACGATGTATAATGTGGAAGGACTCTAACAAGATGTGCATGAACTAGTAATAGTATAGGGAATGGCCGACATGCAAAGTCAAGATAACTGAGGAATGGCCGACTCATTCTTCAACTTCCTTCGAACAAGAGCATAAAGGTGAATGGTGACTGAATGTAGGCAGCATAGACTCGATATATAAAACTGGTACATCTCTGTGACACATGGGGCATCGACAGAGGCTCCATAGGGTTTGGAAGCTTAACCAGTCGACGGAGATAAAATCAGAGATACGAGTACAAATCCTAAAGTAAAAATACTAACCCAACCAATGGATGTGATATACAATGCTTTGTTCGAAGGCGACACAACTCGACTACTGCCAAATATAACATCTTTTCCTGTCCGGATGTTTGGTTTTTTGATTTTTTTTTGGACTTTTTCAGATATTTTGAAAATCTTGAAAAAGAATAAATGTGCTTTATAGTTACAAATATAGGAGGAGACGAGTGTCAAAGGGAAAACAAACTATTTCCAAGCAGTGGAATATACCTATGCTCAATGCAAGGAAACATGTGTAGGATAACGACACTCGGGGGAAAGTCCCCTCCCGATAAAAATGGGAAATCAAGATGCAAAAGAGATATAAAAAGGATTTGCTTGGCTAGACATGAGACAAGCTCGGGCTGTATGGTTGATAATCAAAGTTAGGGAAGCTGGCATAAGGCTCAATAAGGCAAGCAAAACTCATGATAATGCAATTACATATTGACATATACAAGGGAGTCCCAGGGAAAAGGCTAGCATAAAGGTCAAGAGGAGTATGAAGTTCTTGCTCAAAGTCATGGCGGTACTATACAAAGGACTCCCACTCCCTAAAGGAGAAATGTTGGCATGGGAAACAAATGCAAAACATGATCTAACTAGGGTATCCATGTATGGTAAAGATCTACCATTAACAACATGTCACTTCTAAAAGTAGCAAGAAGGTTCCATGACAAGATGGAATGGGTTCATACCTAAGGTTAAAATGAAACGGTCATAAGGTTATGAAAAATGCAAACGAATGCGAAGTCTAACCTATATGCCAGTTTAGACATAATACCTGCAGTAGGCATGAACGGATCAAAGCCACAGTCAAACCGCATTTAAAATGGATTCATACAGCATCAAATTAGCTCAAATGGTCCAAAATGATAAAAAAATTATAGAAAGTGGGTAAAAATTTCAAAAAATTTCTATAGATAGTAAAATATTTAAAAATTTCCATATCATATAATAGATCAGAATATCCAAGATGAAGATATACAAATGACCAAGATCTCCTTGAAAGCTGAAGATATACCATGGATCAAGATATCCATAATGGCTGAAGATATCTGTCATACACTGAAATCAAGTCATGAGAGTTGAAATCTCATGAACACTGGCACGATCAAGGAGGTAGCATATATGAAATGCCACCAATCTAGAAAGTCTTCTACACAAACTGCTATGAGTACATGTCCTACTATGTGAATAGAGGTGTCAAGGTCGAACATAGTAGTCCATCATCTAATTACCGGTTATTGATGTATACCGTTAACAGACGTGAGATCACCCACCGATAATGAAAATGGAAATCAAGGTACTAGAGTGCAATCTAATAAGTTCAAATAAATTTGTTGAGGTTGAACACTTAGAAGAATCAATCGATCAGGGGACATTGATGTATTCCCAAAACTGTCGATGGTGAGAGAACCTAACACTGATGACTGCAAGTCTCAAGGCACTCAAATGACTCTAGACTCCTATCCCAGAATAAATGATCTAAAGTTGATGAGATGGAATCTGCTGGAAGGAGGGCATTAAGGCATCCCCCATCAACCAACACGAGGTACTCAGCAACGCTGTATAATGTGGAAGGACTCTAACAAGATGTGCATGAACTAGTACTAGTACTGGGAATGGCCGACATGCAAAGTCAAGATAACTGAGGAATGGCTGACTCATTCTTAAACTTCCTTCGAACAAGAGCATAAAGGCGAATGGTGACTGAATGTAGGCAGCATAGACTCGATATATAAAGCTGGTACATATTTGCGACACATGGGGCATCGACAGAGATACAAGTAAAACTCCTAAAGTCAAACTACTAACCCAGCCAACAGATGTGATATACAATGCTCTATTCGAAGGCGACATGACTCGACTGTTGCCAAAGATAACATCTTTTCTTGTCCGGCTTTTTGGTTTTTTGATTTTTTTTTGGACTTTTTCAAATATTTTGAAAAGCTTGAAAAAGAATAAAGGTTCTTTATAGTTACAAATATAGGAGGAGATGAGTGTCAAAGGGAAAACAAACTATTTCCAAGCAGTGGAACATACCTATGCTCAATGCAAGGAAACATGTGCAGGATAACGACACTCGGGGGAAAGTCCCCTCCCGATAAAAATGGGAAATCAAGATGCAAAAGAGATATAAAAATGATCTGCTTGGCTAGAAATGAGACAAGCTCGGGCTGTATGGTTGATAATCAAAGTTAGGGAAGCCGGCATAAGGCTCAATAAGGCAAGAAAAACTCATGATAATGCAATGACATATTGACATATACAAGAGAGTCCCAGGGAAAAGGCTAGCATAAAGGTCAAGAGGAGTATGAAGTTCTTGCTCAAAGTCATGGTGGTACTATACAAAGGACTCCCACTCCCTAAAGGAGAAATGTTGGCATGGGAAACAAATGCAAAACATGATCTAACTAGGGTATCCATGTATGGTAAAGCTCTACCATTAACAACATGTCACTTCTAAAAGCAGCAAGAAGGTTCCATGACAAGATGGAATGGGTTCATACCTAAGGTTAAAATGAAACGGTCATAAGGTTATGAAAAATGCAAACGGATGCGAAATCTAACCTATATTCCAGTTTAGACATAATACCTATAGTAGGCATGAACGGATCAAAGCCATGGTCAAACCGCACTCAAAATGGACTCCTACAACATCAAATTAGCTCAAACGGTCCAAAATGGTAAAAACTATAGAAAGTGGGTAAAAATTTCAAAATTTTTCTATAGATAGTAAAATATTTAAAAATTTCCATATCATTTGAAATTTTTACCCAACATAGTGCATTTGAGCTCAGAACTTCAGAAGCAAATTCTGGGAGCATCGTCCAGCGGAATCTCTCCCCGTTTTATCTAGGTAGATTCTCATGCCCTCCTCTTTCATTTTCATGCAAATTTTTTGAATTTTCATGGTCTATTTCATTTTTTGAGCCATACATACTTGTGCGTTTCAGCCCACACGGAAATGGATATTTTTTCCACGTATAGGGATCACCAAACACGAAAAAAGCACCGAAAATCATGTATATACGCGGCTGTTTTGAGAATAGTTGCATAGGGGCCGCAAACAAGGTTTTCAAAGGCTAAAATTGATCAAAATTTTGGTTTTTTTATGCAGGATGGTGTTAGAGTGGAGGGAAAGAGAGCATGGTGATGTGGAGGAGGATGTGCAAGGTGATGTTATGACCCAACAAGCATTACGGGCATGTGGCTTATACAAGTTTTGGTGTCTTGGCAGCCTGAGGGCCAAACCAAGACTACTCCAGCTACTGGTGGACTATTGGGATCCAGAATCTGAGACATTTCAGATAGATGGGATGTCTCTTAGCATTGAGTTTGAGGACATATATTTTATTACTGGTTTTTCCTGATGAGGAGAAATGGTGAACCTCCGATATTGTGGGCCAGGAGGTGGGCTGACCATCGATGAGTACATAGCTGTGTACTGCTTTCCAGAGATGGAAAATGTTGGGAGTCAAATCCCGACAAACTCTATCCAGATTCTGGGCCTGAAGGCCATACTTTTGGCACTAGGTAGGATTGCAGGTTTGGCTTCACTCCACCAGGCCTCACGGCCAATGATGTTCTATGTAGTAGAGTGTATGCGACCTACAGTGTATGACTGGAGTATGACGCTATTGAGCAACATGAAACAATAGCTCAGTGACTGCAATATGGGAAGGGTGTGAAACTTTGGGTTCGACAATATACTGAGCATGTTTTTCTTTGAGTGGGTGCTAGGGCTAAGCCCTAGGGTTGCATTGCTCCACATGGAGTTCGGGATCTATCCTAGTGATGCTGGGTGAATGTCATGCATAGACTAGGCGAAGGTAGGGTGGCCAACCCCTACCTAGCATATTTATTTCCATGGTGGTGGAGAAAGATCATCGCCATAGATGGCTACCCCTATGCAGGGATAGAATTCCGCGAAGATCCGAATATGCTGCTACCACCAGGAGTAGCTTATGGTGACATAGGTAAAGAATCCCAAACCCGCTTTTTAAGTTTTGAATTATTTAATTTTCTTTTGTGTTTTTTGATATATTGAATGAAAAGACATATTTTTGGTGTGATGACACATAGTGACAATCTGTTATGTATATGTAGATGTATGACCATGGTGGCCAGAAGGCTTCCCTCATCATCGATGGAGGGGAAGAGGAGATGATATCATGGGTGCGGATGCGGAGCAGACGCTCTAAAGCATCCACATGAACTTTGTTTTCTTGACACACAGGGTACCCATGGCACAAGTCGAGGACTTTCCTGAGGCCATGCAACGCCAGGTGGTTGGCGTATCATGAGCATGAGTTCGACTCTTTCGATGGCTAGCTAGAGCCGTAGCGCTATATCATGATCAGAACCCCCCTCCTCCTCAGGCTTAGAGATCTGAGTGTATTCATTTTTGTATGATTGTGTATTATATTTTGGTGGCTTGGAAGCCCCAATTTTGTATATGAAACTTATGTATTATGGCGTCACTTTTTGGATATTAATGAAAAACTTTTATGATGATCGATTTTATTTATATTTGCATGTGTGTAAAATGTATGTTTGTGATATGTGTATGGTCTATGAAACAAATGCCAATCTAACACATAGTTAGCATATGAGTTAGAAACTTGATTAAAAATTATTGGAACATGAATGTATGTTATATTCTCAAATTGTCATTCTAGCAATCTAACACGTAAGAATATTCGTAATAATGTCGGATTCGTAATACGATACAAGCCATTAAGGCATGAAACCACTATTTGCAAATCAAGACATACCTCAAGAGAATGAACACCATGTGAAATGGCATCACGCAATAACTCAATGATGACACTATATTCAACAACATTGTTTGAAGAGGGCCGTAAACATACGCTTCTTGAAGACAATAGTTGACCCGTTGGAGTATAAATCACCAAAGTAGCTGAAGCTTAGTTTTGAGTGTGGCAGCTAGCACCATTAGTGAATCCTATGTAAATGGAAGACTCCATCAACATCTGCCATAAGAAATGAAAGCTAATCAACAAACCCGATCACCATAAGAAAACCTAACTATGCAATGCAAAACTGTACAATAATATACAACAATCAGCCCTGGATGAATATCATGCATAGTATTTTTTGAGATAGAGCCCATTTCTAGGCTCTACCAAGGCTGCCCCTTCATAATAAACCAGCTCATAAGTGCCTTTAATCATGTAAGGACCATGCCACATGGGATTAAATTTCCCTTCCCCCAAGGGTTCCTTAGCTTGATCCCATAAAAGGACCAAGTCACCTTCATTAAACCTCCTTGGAGAAATAGACTTATCATATTGGACCTTGACATGACGCTTGTTAACCTCTAGAGCCACTAAGGCATCTCAGCATTGCTCATTAAGTTGCTCTAAGTGGACCAAACACTCTTCCAATGTGGAAGTGTTAGGTAAAAGCTCTACATCTAGCTTTAGAGAAGGGATTTTGCATTCAACTGGTAAAACTGACTCCACCCCATGTACAAGCTGATATGGAGAGAAACTGGTGGCAGTCTTAACCGCGGTTCTATAGGCCCACAAAGCAGGATACAATATAATATGCCAATTGGTCTTTCTTTGTGTGATGGTTTGTTGGAGAATAGACTTAAGTGATTTGTTCACTGCTTCAACTTGTCCATTTTCCTGAGGGTAATAAGAAGATGAATGCTCTTGCTTATACCCTAACTTGGAAGCCAACTCTTCCATCATTTTATTCTGAAAGTACCTACCATGGTTAGTGACAACCTCTTCTGGAATGCCAAACTAGGTGATAATCTGGTTGAAAATGAAATGCGCGGCTGTCTCATAGTCAGATTTAATTGTGGGCATAGTCTCTGCCCATTTCGTGAAGTAATCGATAGCCACAATAATGTGATGATGCTCCCCATCTGAAGCTGGGTTGCAATCCATAAAATCAAGCCCCCACTTAGTGAAGGGACCGGTGGTGACAATAGGATGTAACGAGGCTGGACGTGAGTGCATATTGCGTGCAAACACCTGACAAGGGTGGCACTTCTTGACCACATTAATGCAATATTTAAAGATGGATGACCAAAAATATCCCTCTCTCAAGATTTTTTGGGCTATAGAAAGCCTAAATAAATGACCACCACACACCCCTCCATGGAAATCATTCACCACAACCTCAGCCTCATCATGGCTTAAACAATGATGCAAAATGGCATCTACCCCACGGTGGTACAAAGTGTTATCCACTATAAGGTAGTTCTTAGCTACATGACATAATCATTGTCACTCATCCTATGAAAGGTGAGTAGGGACCTTCATTTTTTGAAAATATACAATGATATCCCCATACCAAGGGTCCAAAGTTGAGATAAGGAAAATATGCTCATCGACAAACGTATCCTCATAAACTTACTCCTCCTCCAGAATTGGAAAATCAGATATAAGCTCCGCAAAGATCAATGATTTCTTCGATTTCACCGAAACGAACTCAAGATCAAACTCTTGCAAAATGAAAATCCATTTATTGTATTTTCCCCTAATCATCCTTCTAGTGAGGACGAACTAAAATGGATTGATATGAGATACGACCAAGGTTTGGCGAAGGAGAATGTAGTGTCTCAAATGTTGAACTGCATGAATGGTAGCCAAGGCTAGCTTCTCCACATGGGAATAGTGAAGTTCCGCATCTATAAGGTTTTGGCTCAAATAATATATGACATGCTCATGGAGCTCCTCATCCTCTTGAACCAAAACCATACCAACTGTCTCCATGGATGTGGCCACATAAATCAAGAAATCACGGCTATAGTCGGGTGGACTAAGAATGGGGGCTATTTCTAAGGCTCGCTTAAGAGCATCAAAGGACTCCTGAGCTTGCTCATCCCAGTAAAAAGGGGTGTCCTTCTTCAAAAGACGCATAAAGCCTTTAGTCAAATTGGCAAAATTAACCACGAATCTCCGCAAGAAGTTCGCCATGCCTTGCAAACACTGAAGGTGTCTAATATTATGTGGGGGAGACAATTGAAGTATTGATCCAACCTTTAAGGGATTGACTCTTATACCCTCCTTGGATACAATGAATCCTAGCAAGCGACCAACAGTCACGCAAAAGATGCACTTATGATGATTTAAATGAACCTGGTAATGACGACATATTTTGGACACTAATCTCAAATGATATGGATGTCGCACTCTCAAACAAGAGTGAGTGGCGAGATCATCCAAATATACTTCAACAATCTTTTTAAGATCATGAAATATTATGGTCATAGCCCGCTAAAATGTAGCTCTAGCGTTTATAAGGCCAAAAGGCATCTTCCGATATGCAAAAGTACCCCAAGGAAAAATAAATGTAGTCTTATGTTGATCCTTGGGCTTAATTTGAATCTGATTATATCTAGAAACACCATCCATAAAGGAAAATACCTCACTCCCAGCACACTCATCCAAAATTTGGTCAATAAATGGCGTGGGGAAATTATCCTTAGGACATGCATGATTTAAGTCACGGAAGTCGGTGCATATACAGACCGCTCCCTACTTCTTATCCACCAGAATAGGATTTGAAACCCACTCCTTCAAGGGAATGGGATAGATAAAACCTACTTTCAATAGTTTCTCTATCTCAACCTTAATGGTGGGTGATTTTATAGGATTCATTGCACGTAAATGTTGTTGAAATGGTTTTGCATCTGGATACGTTTTGATCTCATGTTCGACAATACGAGGGTTGATACCTGGCATTTCTTTGTATGAACAAGCGAAAATATTGTGAAACTCTTTAAACAACTTGGTATACTCCTTGATCTCATCGAGGGAACAACCCACCCCAATGTAGACATTCTCAATTTTTCCAAGATCCTGAGAAATATTGATAGGAATGGTTGGTGATAAATTAGCCATGTTTCCATCAGCCATCTGACTAGGAGAGCATAATGGAACCACAGGGCTACCAATATTGTCGCTAAAAAGCTTCCTGAAGTCATCACACTCCATACGATCGAGCTTAGGAAGAAAATATGATTGATGATGCAACTCTTCCCAAGGTTGCTCAACCCCAGACATGGACCCAAGAATAGCTTCATCTGATGGAAAAACATCATTGCGGAAATCATGTGAGTGAGATGACTCTACTGCCCATGTAGGTAGCACATACGGTTCCACCTCCTCTGTCTATGAAGAGGAAGGACTAGGCTCTACAACCTGATCAAGATTTGCTTGATACACCACCATTGTTGCAGGAAATGACATGTCTGTCTCAATGGGCACACTCGAAGTACTCGGTGAAGGAAGAATCCAAGGATCTTCCATATGGGTAGTGTGAAAAGACATTGAATTCAAGTAGGATGAAGCCCCACCAAAACTAGACCCAATCATAAGAATGGGCATTGGACAACTAAAGGTTCCCATAAGAGAAGGATACATACCTATGCCCACACTCCTAGTTGCTGGCTGAGAATGATCGATAATCAGGATAGAAGCTCCCGATGATGCATTAACACTCGGATTATGGAATGAATTCTGATCAATCATAACAATATTCCTGTTAAACAGAAATCATATCACTCAAAAGAGGGAATAAGATATGGCTTGCATACTATACATCCAATTCCTACCCAGTAAAATATTGTAGTCAAGGGGTGCATCAACCTCCTCGACCTCGATCGTGATAGTCTTCCCTCCCAATTGGACCTCTAGAGAAGGAATAATCACGTGTGACCAAAACGATATACCATCAAAATATGTCAACATAGTGGTGGATTGAGACAACTTGGGAGAACCCAAACCCTCCCAACATGACAAAGACATCACGGAAGCAACATCGCCTTCATCAATGATAATACACTTGACGATGTTGTTAAGACACTCTACATGAATTAATAGAGACACGTAGTAAGGCAAGCGAGGTTGTACTCCCATGGTTTCAAATTTGATCATAGTAGAAGAGCTATTGTCACTAACCCCAATATCAGACAACAAGGCTTTCCTCTGCAGAGGACAAGTCTGAAGCACTTCTAACGTGGACATCACACAAGGATTCTGGCCCAAATCCTCAACAACTGAATAGTTATGGGCGTCTCAGGCATTAGGATTGTGCCCCGAACGATTTAAGACTCCCTTAGGAATGCAAGGTGGAGATTCAGGTTTATCCATAGGCTTTTCAATTTGCGAAGGGCTCTTGGGTGGGGAAGGTTCTTTCCCAAGGTCTCGTTGTGATGAACCATAGTCTTTTGTATGAGTCACAACCTTAGTAGCACTCATCATGTTGATGCATCCATGACAACTAGCGGCCTCCGGTGGGTTTTGATTTCCACTCAATGCACAACCAGGATCAATGTTCCTCAAGTTCATATTTTGATTGTTGGGTAAAGGATTAGTTAGCACAACTAGGCCCTATGCTATGAACCTTGAGGCATCTTCCATACAAGGGAACAAGTGAGTGAGATGGTCCTCCTTACACAATTTGCAGGAAACTTCACCTTACGTTTAGACTACTTGTCCCCCCCAACATTAGTGTTCTTGTCATTATTGTAGCTAGGGTTTTCACCCTAGCTTGTGCGAATGAGCACCTACTAAGGAATCTGGAATCCTTAGTAGCAGTTCAATGATGTATATGAATTAAACAAAGATTAATCTAACTACGTTCTTGAAGCAAAAGCGGTAAAAAGTAAATAACATGAAGTAAAAACAGTAAAGAAATGTATAATAGTTTTTATTGATATTACCTCCAATGAGGAGGTTGATGGAGTCCGTTGCGCTGGTCCGATGTCGGTGGCTTCGAGCTCCAAGCTGCTTCCTTTCCTTTTCCGGTGGTGGAAAATGGGCCAAAAAGAGTTCTCAATGGTGAAAGTAGCTTGATGGTAAGCTAGGGTTTCGAGAATAATTTCAGCAGAGGCAGGATGCTTATGATAATGGATATGAAATGAGGGGTCTCCACCACTTATTTATAGTTTTTTAGTGGTGGAGTGCTGGCCCATGGTTTTGGAAACCATATGGTTTAGGGCAGCTTGTTTAAGGTTTTTCCTCCTTTTCCTCATTATTTTATATTTTTTCTTCCCTTTTGGGGATTTTGCTATTTTTAGAGGAATTTTGGACATTTTTGGAGGAAAAAGGGGTTTTTTGGCCTTTTGGAGGCATTTTAGGCCTTTTGGAGGCTTTTTAGATGGTTTTATGGCCTTTTAGAGGCATTTTAGGCCTTTTGGAGGCTTTTTAGTGGGATTTTCAGGGAAATATGGTAGGCAGATGGACAAATGAGCCATGTAGTGGGGTAGATGAGGTAGTTAACCATTTTTGGGTGTTAACAGATTGCCCCTTGATGTGCGAGGGCAGGAGCTCATCGTATGGCCGATGGACATCATGAGTCATATTTGGTTTGTGTTGGGGTGTGGAGAAGAGAAGGAAGCAACTAAAGTCCGGGACATCGATCTCGAACCACCTGCAAGGATTGAAAAGTACAAAACCTCAATAATGGATGAGGGATCATCTGATAATATGGACGAGGCGGGCATTCCCATGCTCGTATCAGAATATAACATAACAGTATAAATGGTCCTCAAATACTGGATGAGGAAAAGTATCTCAATAGATGGACGAGGTGGGCATTCCCATGCTCGTATCAAGATACATAACAATCACTTGTGAGGCGCAAAATGAAAGACCTGGAGTAAACAATCACTGTGCATATCATGAGAGTCCATAGGGGACACAAATCTGGAACATACTGCTGAGCCGACCATGTCTGAGTTGAAAAAAATGATATACTGGAATGGCAGCAGTGCTACTTAATGTGGTTCGGAAGGAACTGATGCGCTGCTGGATCAGAGTGACAACGGTCATACGGGCAATGGTACACTGAGCTGGAACTGAACTGGGTACTCAAAGAAGCATAGAACT
>LPNX010136589.1:0-22719 GCA_001517045.1 Pseudotsuga menziesii
TGCTAAAAGAATGGGATTAAACAATTGAAGAATTAGACCACCCATAAATATCCTTAGAATTTTTGGATTGTTGATCGAATTTAAGGGGTGCAGAGATTCATAACTTGAAAGTTTTTTCTGAATTTTATAAAAACGAAAGAACATGTATGGTACCACTAATAAAGTTATTGCATGAGGTTTCCACAACGCTGCATAGATGGGCGAATAATACATGGACACAAAGACTATTAATTGTCCCATAATAGAACCACTTATAGCTATTATACCATAGAGAGTTTCTCCCAAAAAGAAAGATCTCATGGAATATATTTTAGAGGGACCAAAAGGCAATGCAGTTATAAATCCATAATATAGCCCAAATAAAATGATCGGACCTGAGACTTCTACGCATGATGATAATGGATCCCATAGTAGATCAAGTACTCCTATCATATCGAAAATCCTTTTTGATCGAAATAAAAGAATGAGAAACAAGAATAGAATAAATAGATCTAGTATCCCCCATATATATATGGGAGATACAGATAGGAATAGTTATCATTTTCTACATCCATAAATTCGATTAGGAAATCGATTTAGAATAGATATTATAACATAAAATCTGGATATATACATATGCTATTAATACATATATTCCCTGTTATCTTATCTAGGAGTAGAAGTACTGGTATATAACTTGTTGTTCTTTTTGACCAGGGTGGTTTGATCCAAGTTATCTAAATTTTCGTTACGTCGTAGAGGGCGGGTAACTAATTCAAGTACATCTCTTGCATTGGCAAATCCATGAATCTAGGCAAAAGTAAATTCAACTGACCATTTAGTACCAATTCCTCTTTCCCCTAACGGGTTAGCATGAGCCATTCCGATGATGGCTAAGTCAGGTTGTAGCTCGCGCATACGTTGTATCTGATTTGAATTGTCTGGTTTCTCCACAATTCGTGGTATTGGTATACACATTCTTATACATGTATCTTGTAAAAGTGCTAATTCAGCAGCTTGATACCGTTTATCCATATATGGAATACCAATTTCATAAACGATCATACCACATCTGATTAAGAATCTTGCTCGAAATATTTCTAGGAGATTATCTCCCATGAAAAAGACAGATTTCCCGCGTACCAAATCAAGATAATCCTTTAAACTCTCCCATATCCCTTCCTCTCTTTCCTCCAAACTCTGGGTCTCAATACCAAATACAGGACAAATCCTTTCAATCCAAGCACGCGTTCCGTCCGGACCAATAGGAAAAGGAGCTACGATTAATTCACATTTTTTTCGTCTTATCAAAGTTGTTGCTGTATGACCCAAAAATGGGTTAACGCCACAAACATAAACTCCATCACCCAGTGATGGAAGATCGGCATATCTCTGAGCGGGAAACCAACCCGATATCTTTATGAATTGGCGTCTTAACATCTTACACGTTACAACATCTTCCCATATCGAGTTGTATAGCACCTCGCTACTCTCGATGCAATAATCTAATGCACATATTTATAAAATATATTTTCAAAGAGAGATAATCTAACGTTATAATTACTTTATAAATGTTTGTTAACTTTGTTTAAAAAAATTTAATATAATGTTCAAATTTATAGTTACAATACATGAATTATGGGGTGGTAGGTGTAGAGGTTTTTTTTTATCCCAACAAAAAAGAGGAAATTAAGTTTTCACAGGGAATAGGTGTAATGATTAATAATCAAGAGGAAGTGCACATCCTATACCCCTGATGGAAATTAGTGAAAGGATTATAGTTGCATAAGATTATACTATTTGGAGATTCTCTCCATGTCATCAAGAAGGTAAGGAAAGAAGTGGTGAAACAATGGACACTACATGGCAGTATTTACAATAGAATTGTTTGGAACCTTCAAGGTGTCAGTGAAGTAAAATTTTGGCACATAAGAAGGCACAACAATAGTATGTCAGATCACTTAGTCAACAAGGTTGTCAAGCTCGACAAAGGAGTGATGGTATGCAACAATGGCACCCCATAATAAAGATGGATACCATAATCCAAAGGTTTATTATTGATTTGTGTAATAAAAAATGTTTTAAGTAAGTTATGGAGGCAATGAAAGTATGGTCTCCACGTGGTGGTTAAGTAGCAAGCACTAAGCATTAATTCATATCGAATTCATTGCAAGCAAGTGGATAGTCTCTCCCCTGTGTTCCCTCGACTCTGCTTCTCATTATCCTTCTTCGTGCTCAATCTTTGTCTTATGGCTCTTTGCTCTGGTTTCAACATTGTAGTTTGGATTTCCTTTGATGTTGTGAATTGGGGTGTTGATACTGTTGTTATGAGTGACTGTGAGCTAGCAGCCTGACCCAAGATTATCAGTCCGGTAGGTGCAACTAGTAATTGCATTGTGGTTGGTTCTCTATTCTCAAACCCAGAGAAAATTTTGGTTATTACCTTCAGATTGTGGGTTTAATTTAAATTGGAGGGGAGTAGTCTTCGTTTCTCACCCTCCCCTTTCTTATGTAGATTGCACTATATATTTCAAGGCTAGGAACAAAGTATACCCCGTGAAGCAGATTGGGAAGAAATGGATCATCCTTTGAACTGAGATATGGATGTGGTAGATGCCTTTAGTGAGATTAGGAACATAAATAAGGTGTCGAGGAAGATAAAATCTCATATGGAAGTAATTAAATAGTCCATAGGCCCTATCAACAACCATATGGAACAATGAGACAAAAATTATGAAGGGATTGAAATCAAAGTTAAGGAATAGGGGGAAAGATATAAAACTTTGTTAATGAAAAAAAATGCATTTTGATATGATCTTGGGATTCAATCAAGACAACCAATCCCTTGTTGGGAATTGTACAACCACCAAAGCAACTGAAGAAGAGACAATCCAACAGTATGTTATGGCGATACTTGATAGTCGAGTTCCAAAGTTCAAGTTCATGCTCAGAATGATTAATACATTGAGGAAGGCTATAGTGGCCATGTTTTCTGATAAATATGTAATCCTTATATTATTCTCAAATACGTCGTCATATTAGGGTAGCTCGTAAAGTAGTACAGTTGGAGGAACTTTATGCAATTTTTGTATGCAATATGGCTCCATAGGGTTGTAGTTTAAAAAAAAAAATCTGTCAATCGTTAGGCAAATTTTTTGAATATCGACATTACTATAAACAATGGGATATTTAGGTTTGCCTCAGCCTTTTAGCATAAAATATCATCATTCGTTTCTGTAAAAAAAATGAATGTTAATATTACAAAATTAAATTGATTTTAAATATTTCCCAACTCAAACTAGGGACAATGGTGGTAGAATCAGTTATGAAAATATTTATTCACAATGCCTTAGTCCTAATTCGTCAATCTTTTTAGTAGCTCATACTCACAAAATCTCAAATAGAAGCATTCTTATCTCTTAAGGAAAATTTGGTCTCCTATAAACAAGAGGAAATCTATATTGCACCTACAAAAACCCCCATGAAACCCCGTGGAATGATAACAAGGAAACAATTCCAACAACAACTACAAGAAAATGAGGATGAGGAGCAGCTTGTTAGGAAGGTTGGGAGAAAGCCATCAAAAGAAAAATAAGAAGGGATAACAAACTAAGTAATTGTTGGGGATGTAAACCATTACTAAAACCTCTCTGGGAACTGGTACAAAATTCCATTTTCTCAAAATCATGAGAAATCAAGTGCAATGAGATAATTAAAGTAGTGGCAACATGAAACCTCGTCATTTTAACTAATGTTAATGGTCTCGTAGAATTGCAATGGTATGGGAAACGAGTTCAAAGAAGAAGCTTTAATAGATTTGATAAGATTAGAAAAGCCAATTATTCTCCTCCTCCAAGATACTAAGATGGAGAAATATGAACCTTTATCAATCGTTAAAAAGCAATGGAAAGTTTGTGATGGTGTAGAAATCAACACTAGAGGTGCTTCTAGAGGAATATGTGTTAAATAAATGTAATTACAGAATATATTCCATTTTGTATTATTATTATTATTTCCCCTTTCAGAGATGTTGTTACTCTGATCAGGGATGTCATTGTTGAATTTGGTCATGTAAAGTATTGAGGTAAAACCTCTGTTGTAAGTCAAGACTGTAGTACCCACAAAAGTGTTATTAAAATGTATTTTTGAGTCTCCCAAGGAAAGTCAGACCTGTCAACAAGGAGAAGTCATACTTTTTGGGTTATTAGGCCTCTCAGCTGGTTAGTATAAGTAGGAGAGGTGCCTCCCTCATTTGGACATGGTGTGCACTCAAGAAAGTTCGCTAGAGAGAGAAAAAATAGTCCATCCGAGGAGAATGAAGCTGTATAGTATGATTTCTTATGTCTTACAATGTACTTGGTTGAAGTCTATATTGAGGAAGTTTTGTTTGGTTTTCTCCCCCACAAGGGTTTCCTAAGATAAATCTTTGGAATCTCTTTTTTGTTGTGCTTATTGTCCTTTCATTGATCCTTTTGTTTTGGCATAACAACTTTTGAATAAATCTTAACATGATATTGGAGCCAATCTGAAAGAAGATATTGTGCAACAACTCATATAGTAGTCCAATAAGATAGGGTTCATTATTATGGGAACCTTTCTCCACATATTATCCATAAAAGAAGGGCCATTCAACTTGCCTTAGGAGTGTGCATCTTTCTGTTGAAACATATCTCAATTCTGTGGACTTCCAATTTTTAACCTACCACTACTTCCGGGAGAAACTAGGGAATCAAGTTTTCAAAATAAAGATATAGTCTAGATCACCTTGAAGAGGTGCATCTTTTCCTCCAATCATCTCTACAAGTGATTTCAACTGAAAATTGAGGATTTTCTAGTTAAACTCTATGTCATCCTGAAGTTGGTTCCTGAAGCAGTTCTCAATTGGTAAGTACTATCTCCTATATTTCCATTTGAGGTTCTCATTCATTAAACATGACAAACAATACCAATCTTGATGAAAATATTGAAGGATTAAAGAATTGCAAAACATGGAAGTATAGAGTCATGCTCATTCTTGAAGAACATGAACGAGAAGGCTACATCAAAGAAGAGGTAAAGGAACTTGAGGGAGATGAAGAAAAGACCAAGCACACTAAGGATATGATCAAAGCGAAGAGGATCATAGTTGATTATATCAAGGATCATTTGATCCCCTAGATGTTTTCAAAGAATAATCCAAAGGAAATGTTTGATGCACTGACAAGCCTATTTGAAGGAAAGAACATCAATAGAAGAATGACCTTGAGAAACCAACTCAGGGGTTTGAAGATACAAAAGGGATAAACCATGCATTCATACTTCTTAAGAGTATCTCATATCAAAGAACAGTTAGAAGCCATTGGTGAAATTATAGAAGAATCAGAAGTTGTGATGATCACCTTAAATGGTCTTCCAAGAAAATGGGACTCACTCATCAGAGGAATATGTGCTAGAAAAAAGCGAACCAAGTTCAACAAAATACGGGAAGAATGTGTACAAGAAGAGGGAAGGAAAGAAAATAGAGAAGAAAAGCTAAATTAAGACGAATATAAATCTCTAGATGCTCATACAAAGAATGGAAGAAACAAAAGGAAGGATCGAGGATCACCTCCTATAAGATCACAAGAATTCAAAAGAGGTAAGAAGCTTAAAATGGATTACTCATATTATGAATGTTAAACATGTAATACATTACTACATATCTCCAGACATTGTCCACTTAACAAAGATAAGTTCAAGAAGTAGAATCGAAAGTTCCATGCCCATGCAGCTGAAGAGAATGAATCAGATGAAGAAATGTCTAGAGAAAATGAAGACTGTAGTGAAGAATATGTCATAATTTCAGCCCTCATAGGATCAATATCTCATGAAAGTGACACTTGTCTCATACATAGTGGTGCTTCCAAACATATGACAGCTCACAATAACTCTCTCATGTCTCACTCATAAAGGCTATCCACACAAGGTGCAACTTGGATATGATTATCAATATCCCATCAAAGGAATGGGGGAAGCCTCTTAGAAGCTGAAATCTGGTAAGTCCATGAAGATTAAATAAGTATTATATGTTCCAGGTTTAAAGAAGAATCTTCTTTCTATATAAGCTTTAGACAAGAAAGGTTTCAAAGTTGCATTTGTAGACGGTGAAGTTCTTATGTGGTCAAAAGGAAGGACTATAGATGATGCAGTTGTAATAGGTGTTGAAGAAGGAAGACTCTACAAACTAAAGGGGCACATAGATTCAACTTTCAAATCCAGTACCATCAGTCCATGCCAACTATGGCATAAAATACTTGCTCATGTTAACTACAGAGAATTACCAATTGTGAGAAAGGTAGTAACAGGTCTATCGAAAATCCAGATCAATCATGAAGAGGTATGCAAAGGATGTGCTCAAGGAAAGAATATCAAGAATCCATTTCCAAGCACTAATAGTAAAGCAAAAGGGATCTTGGATATTGTCGACTTAGATGTGTGCGGACTGATGTTAACCACTTCCTTAAGCGGGTATGTCTATTATGTCTCTTTTATTGATGACTACTCTCGTAAGACTTGGGTATATTTCTTGAAAAGAAAAATGTGAAGTATTTGAAAAGTTCAAAGAGTTCAAGGCTCTTGTAGAGAATCTCTCTGAAAAGAAGATCAAGATCTTGAGATCAAATAATGGACGAGAATTCACTTCAAATGAATTCAAGGACTTTTATAAAGAAGTTGGGATTAAGAGGGAGCTTACTACACCCTATAATCCTCAACATAATGGAGTGGTAGAAAGGAAGAATAGATCTATCATGGAAGCAGTCAAAGCCATGATCCATGATCAAGATATACCCATGAATTTATGGGATGAAGCAACAAGGATTGCAGTTTATGTGCATAACAGAATATCCCATAGTGCTTTTGGAAACAAAACTCTAGAATAGATGTTTACCGTTGAGAAGCCCGAAGTTAGCCACCTGAAGATATTTGGATGTCCTGTCTACTTACATGTTCCCAAGGAGAAAATATCAAACTTGGCCCGTTCAAGAAAGAAGGGAATATTTGTTGGATACAGTGACCAGTCAAATGCTTACATAATCTATATTCTAGGTTTCCGTCAAATTGAGATCAATAAAGATGTCGCATTTGATGAAGATGCAACTTTAATTAAATCCAAAAAGACCCATGCAAATGAAGTTCAGGAAGAAGAGCAAGAAGCTCCCAAAATTGCATAAACCAATAGAATACCAGTTAAGGATGTTGAATAAGAACCTATAACAGAAGATCATGACATGATAGAACCTAAAGGACCCATGGAGACACCCCATGAGATGATTTGAACAAATAGAAGACCATCTTGGGCTCATGATATAATTCGAGAAACATAAATATATGGTGCACCAAAAGGAAGTGAGAGATCAAGACTCTACTCTAACTATGTAGCATTGATGTGCAACCTCATTGATGAAGAACCCACATGTTTTGAATAAGCTTCAAAGAAGAAGGAATGGATGGATGCCATGATCGAAGAATACCAATCTATTTTAAAGAATGGTGTTTGGGAAGTAGTTCCAAGACCGAAAGATAAATCAGTGGTCTCTTTAACGTGAATTTTCAAGACAAAGCACTCAACATATGGCAATATTGAAAAGTTCAAAGCAATATTTGTCACATGAGGATTCTCTCAGAAGGAAGGGATTGATTATGAAGAGACTTTTGTACCAATATCCAGATATACTTCAATCAGAACTGTTCTTGCCTTGGCTTCCAAGATGAGATGGAAGTTACATCAAATGGATGTAAAGACAACCTTCCTAAATGGTGTCATATAAGAAGAAGTGTATATTGAACAACCTCCAGGTTTTGAGACACGTTACAAGAAAACACATGTGTGTTGACTAAAGAAAGCATTATATGGATTGAAGCAAGCACCCATAGCATGGTACTAAAGAATTGATGGCTTTCTGATGAGCTTGGGATTTACCAAAAGTAGAGTCAATTCCAAACTTTAAAATAAGGTTGCAGATGATGGGATCATGATATTATTGTTGTATGTAGATGATCTATTTTTGATATGAGAGGAGAAGCTCATCAGTGGATGTAAGAAGAAGCTTGTGGCGGAATTTGAGATTAAATACCTTGGTATGATGCATTACTTCTTAGGTATCGAAGTATGGAAGTTCCCAGATGAGATTTTCTTAAACAAAGGAAAGGCTGTTGGATTGTAAGGTAATGAACACTCCGGATGGTGACAAACTTGAAGATCTTGAATGACGACTCTTCAGAAAGAATAGATTTCACACTGTACAAACAGATTATTGGGTCACTGATGTATTTAAAAAATACAAGACCAAATATAGGTTTTGTTGTAAACACATCGAGTCAGTATATGATGGAGCCTAGACATGTTCACCTAGTTGCAGTTAAACATGTGGTGAGGAACCTAGAGGGTACATTGAATTGTGGTATCAAATATGTAGCTAATTGTGAGTTCAGATTGTGTGGCTATATTGATTCAGATTGTGTAAAAAGTGCTGAAGACAGAAAGAGTACTTCAAGATGTTGTTTCAGTTTGGGATCAAGTGTGATCTCATGGCTTAGTATAAATAAGACTAGTGTTGTGCTTAGTGCATCCGAGGATGAATACATTGCAGTATGTTCATACTATAGTGAAGCGGTATAGCTTCACAAGTTATTGACATGATTGTTTGATGCTGATATGGATGCAACTGATATTTATTGTGACAACCTGAGTTGCATCGATATGACAGAGAACCTGGTTTTTCCATCCATTTTATAGTGCTTATTGTTCCATTATCAAGAAAGAGTTAAAACACATAAGATGTGGGTGTTATTTGACTGTAAGAGGCGTACGTGGTTGAGGCATGTCATGTTCATGTTTTTGGAGGCTATGATATCACGATGCATGAAGGGAATTATAACCAGATTATGGTGCAGATTTAGGAGCAGGACGATAACTCAGAGGGAAGCACGAGTGTAGTTATGAAACTTAAGGTCAACAAGCGATCAAGGATTAAGAAAAGGCAGTATATGTAGGCTATTTTCATCATCATTAGAGGTTGCTTGTCCTTGGTTATGTGCAATCATCTCATGTCATGTAAAATTTGCAATGACAAAACAAATTTTAATAGTTATGATGTTAGGTGATCTTCCTCATGGTATAAGGATGGTGGCGGGTGAAGCATGAGATCGACGTATGAAGCTATCTCTCTATGGAAGGTGGATGAATTGAAGTTTTTAGATAACCTAGTCACATAATGGTTTGTGTCGATGGAATTGCATGACGAGGGTCAATGAAAGGTTGGTGCAGGTCTGAAGCAAGTCAATTGTGAGTAGCTTTAGGTTTCCCAAGCCGCATGGATGTACAAGGCATCAATTCCTCAAGAGATTTAGGATGAGACTGAATCAGTTGAGAGGGAGATCTATGTTGACTTAGAGGTAGTGAATCTTGTAGAGGAGTTCTCAATGTTAGAGGATTGGATTATTGACCTAGGTTCGATTTGTGCTCCACTAACATTATATGAGTGATTTGTTTCAATGTTTTGGATCATGAAGGGCATTTTGGGGTGGCTCCTACTATAACGTGAGGTGAAGAACCAAGGTGATGAAATTCTAGTGCACTTTTGGAAAGAGCATTGCGTGGATTCTAGGCTTACCCACAAGAAGATAGATGTTATTGCAAATTGTTTGGGCATTCCATTTCTACTAAGGCCAACTATTGAGGGTGGTTCTATTGCAAGAGTGTTGAATGTCGGCTTGGATGGTTCATAGACTGGTTGTCAGGTTCCTTGAATGTTGGTTATAGTATTTGTGAATGGTTCTCTTTTTTAATCCCATACTCATTTGTAGTTTGTATATTGGCATTTATGTTAAGCTCATTTTGTCAGTTAGGTGTCCATGTTTCAGTTCCAATTATGATACAAACGCTGGTAAAATCCTTGTTTTCCCTAGAGGGGAGGGGTAATTTTGATTTTTGTTGATTGTAAGGGGTTTGTTGTGGTTGTTAAAGGGCCAGAATGTAGGGTTGGAATGTTGTTTTGATAGAAGCTCGATGTAATTCTCCAATTGTCATATGATATAAAGTCTTCTTACTTAAAAAAAGGAGTTGAAACACATATTGTCTCAATATAAAAAAAACACAAACTAGGGGGGGACACCATCACCTCTTTCTTACTATTTATCCCTAAAGAAGTTAGCCCATCCTCCTTCTCAATATTTTTTCATGTATCCTTGTGTAATTTCTCATATAAAATTTTGACAATGATAATGGCAAACGAGCTTAAAAATATTATTTTTAAAATTATCTTTGACAACTAAGGTGGATTTATGTAGAAGAGACATATAATTGATAGGATAATCTTGGTATAAGAAGCAATTCATTGTAGCAGAGCAATTAAAGAGCAAGGGATGATAATTAAAATTAATATGGCCAATGCATTTAAATAGGTAAGACACTCTTTCCTCTTTGTTTTTCTCCAAAAGTTTGGATTAGTTGATTATTTCATTCATTGGATGAAATATTGTATTGGGTTTTCTTGGATTACTCTCCTAATAAATGGAAGGCCCACAAAATTCTTCAATAGTAATAGGGGCCTTCAGTAGTGATGCCCGCTATCTCCTTTCCTATATAATTCCATATTCATTGAGCATAAGTCTTGAACATGAAATAATCTCTAACATTATTTAATGAATCATTTTTTCTTGTGACGTTAAAGGGAACAATCATTTTTAGTTTACAGACAATGCCCTACTTATAGGTGAAACATCCACTATTGTAGTCACTTGTTTCAAACTAGTTCTGGACCAATTTTTAAACACCTATGGGAGAAAGGCTCATAGTGCCAAAATCCAAATTTATGGTCGGAACATATGTGAGAAAAAACTCCAAGCTATTTCTATAATTTAGATTTTCCTTGTTTGACATATTGAACCTCCTTTAAATACTTGGGGATGTTGATATTCTTAGGCAATCCCACATCAGCTGTTTGGAAAAGGGTCATTTGCAAAATGAAAGGAAAATTAAAATAATGGGGATCATAATGTTTGAATCCACCAAGCATAATAGTTCTCAACAAATTTGTCTTATCAGCGCTCCCAATATATCAGTGTTGAACTATGCTCTCTACAAGGAGAACACCTTGTAGCGGAGGCTTTTGTAGAGGTTTTTAATGTTACAAGACTAGGCAATTTTTTTGAAAAAACCTACATTACTTGAGTTGTGTGCATGCCTCATTTCTTCACCACTTGTAGGCAATATTGTACTTGGGTTATTTAACCTGATTATATTTTGTTTGACATTCTCTCTCTTCATGTTCTATCTACAAACATAGAAATAAAGTTTAAAAAGCATGACTAAATTTATGCAGTAAAATATGCATGCTTGTCTAAATAAAAAGCACATCATAGAAGCAAGTACTTCATAAACCATACACATTCTTTTGAAGCCATTCCTCATGTTATATTTGAAAATGGATTATGTTAACTCCATTCCATTCTGTTAATATGCCATGATAAAGCATAGATATAAGTAATATAAAGGTTTTTTCTTGTTCCATGAATTGTAAATGAGGGAAGTTAAACAACATAGGTACTAACACATTGTTCAATTAACCCTCGGTACTTCAACATATACTCACAACTCATACTTAACCCAATGTTGATCAATTATTCAGATGGATTTTCTTTGTATGTTAGCACCTATTACAAGACATCCATGGATAACTGCAAATTAATTATTTAAATATAGATATCTAATCAACAATGAAATCTTAAGTAAGGCCGAAACCATAAGTACACACAAACTTTGGGATCAACCTTTTTCTTCCTTGTCGTCCTGTCTTTTGTGATCAATAGGTTCCAATTTATTTTCTTTTAAATGCAATAAAACAATTGAAAAATAGTAATTCATGCAATATCTAAATTTGTTACATACCTATAAGAATGAATCAATGATTATATACCTTTGATGCACATTGTTGTCGGGATGGCTTATCTTCCAATGAAATTTATATGCTCATTTTTTTACCATCTTGTAGAATTTTTTGGATATCCCTACTAGCATGTTTTGGGTTTCCCCTTATTTGTCCTATGGAATTTTCATAATCTTCTTGAAAAACAAAAAACAACATAGTTTTTTTTTAATTGACATGAAATTAAATAGAGCAAAAAAATGTTTTGGTAATTTTTGGGACATATTAAAGGAAATCATGTTTAGGGATAATATTTTTATATTGTTCATTTTTGTTATTACAAGTCTCACAAATCTCATTGACCATTTCTTTAGAAACACTTGTTGTAGTTTATATATAACTCAATTTATTTTGTATTTATTTTGAAATTGGATTTTTGTACTGTAAGTGGAAACTATGTCTATTCTTTCCACTATATCCCTCATATTTTGTAAAAATATTTTTCCATCTTGTTAACTTCCAGCACAACTCCAAATAAACAAAGAACCAAGTCATCATCGTTTACATCATTCATAATTTTAATCTTCTTAGGACAAGATTTGTACTTGTTAGTACTAGAATTGTACCATAGAGTTTGTCTTATATTTTTATTTTTATTTTCCTTTAGAAGCCATTGAGTCTTTGTTTTAAACCTTTTAAAGTATACTTGATTACATGCACCCTTCATTCCTTAGGTGTATTTTAATGCATTTCTTTTTATTAATAAGTTTAGCTGGGCTCTTATTTTAAAATAATTTCTTCTAATGGTTTATATCATTAAATATTTCATGGTTTTGAACCTTGCTTTTGAGAATTATCCAATGTTTGATATTTTTTTTCAAACTTGCAACATTCTGGCAGTGGGTTACAAAGATGTTGTATATATTTGCGCTTCCAGAATGTCACAAAATGGTGAAAGTTTGAAATTCGTGGGTGATCAAGTAATGATGTGAATTTATGATGTTTGGAAGCAGGGTTCTCCATCATGAAATGTTCAGAGAACATGCCCACCGAATGTAATGATATGACACCATTAAATCATAAAGATGTCATAAGCTGGAAATGCACATGATTTATTGTTTTTTTAAATTTGAGATGTTATGGTTTGAATTTACATGCAACCTTTCACGCCATCTGGAGCTAATATTTTGTTGAATTTTGCTTTGGTTTACATTTCTTGAGCATGTGTTTTCTCCACTCATCAGTCGCTAAAATGAAGAAGACAATCGGTAAGTTGCATAGGTTTGAACCTGCTAACACTCAGTGGGACGACGAACATCCTCAGTGTGCAAAGATGTTAATGGACGTATGGTGGTTTTCCTTCTTTAAGAAGACCAGAGGGTATAATGTGGAGGTTACACAACAATTTGCCCGTAAGTTTACAGGCTCACAAGTTGATTTTGAAAGCCTAAGGTTTAAAGTATCATAATCTTCCATTGCAGAAAAGAACGGATTACACACTGAGGGCAATAAATGGTTCAACAAATTTCCATTTGATGTTGATACGAACCAATTTCTTTTTCCATGGCATGAGCGTCTTGATTGGAGCAAAGGGATTCATCAGAATCTCCTTAAGGAGGAATGGAGGGACGTGTTGAGTATCATACAATGGTATGTAACTTGTGAAGGTAGATTCCCCATGGTTTACATGCATCATCTCAAGTTCCTTTTTCATGTTGTAGGCATGTCAAAGATTGATCTTCCCTTCTACTTATTCAAAAGTTTGTCTAAAATGGAAACAAGGGTTCGAAATCATCTAGACCATACTATCTATAAAATTTTCCATCATGGAATGATTAAATTACTTGTGCTCAATGAATTAAGGAAGCATAATTGGACATGGTTACATTTACTCTTTTGGTCAAGGTTTGAAGTTGAGAAATCATAAACTTTAGAGGATTAAGATGTTGAGAAAGGTAAAGAAGGAAATATTTCTTCATCACAAAAAATAACTATTTTGAATTCCAGAAATCAAAGTCAAGACAACCAAGGAACTCCAAAATAATTCAAAGGTTACAAAAGGAAATCCAAGGTGGAAGCAAAGCAGGTGGTTGAAGAAGCATATTCAAAAGAGAAACCTACTACAGAGCAAATGTCAAAGGACAAACAAAATGAACAAATTACCGAGATTGAAGATAAGGCTGTGACCACTCCGAAAACACTAGGAGATTTAGAAGAAAGATTAATTGAAAAGTCACTAGAGCAAGGCATGCAAGAGAAATCACCTCCTAATCCAAAAAATATTTACACTCATGCTCTAAAACTTGAAGTTGTCAAATGGAGACAAAAAACTAAGGCTTCCAACAAGTTTAAGATGGACATGAAAAAGGTCTTAAATCCTCGATTGAAAAATGAAACTTTGATTAATGTTGAAGAATATTCAAGTGAGTATGAAACTAAGTCCAAAAGGATAGAAGGAATGTTAGCTGAAGCCTTGTAAAATATTGAAGAATGTCCTAAAATTTTTCTTGAGTGGCCAATAGGGAAACATGTGAGTAAAGGGAAGAAAGTCATTCAATATTTTGAAGAAGAAGCAAGTTCAAACCCTATAATTGTTGAACATAAAACAAAGTATGTGGATACACCAGGCTTGGAACGTTCTCCTCGAAATAAAAAACCTCTTGTAGATGAAAATCAAATTCAAGATGAAGCAAATCAATGTTTAGAGGTTCTTGTAGATGAAACACATGTAGAAGAGGAGTCAAAGGTGGAGAACTTAAAGAAGTGACTTCAGCACTATAAGACACATAATGCACACTTAAATGATTTTCATGATAAGTTAATTCAGGACAATTGAAGGCTAAGAGAACACCTGGAGGAAATTAATTCAAATTATGCAGAATTAGTTGAAGCTGTTGAATAATCTATGAAAAGAAGGAAGATGGTGCGTGAAAAGAATGAAGAGCTTATTAGGCATAATAAAGACCTTTTAGAGAAGCTCCAGTCCATTGAAAAAGAGTATGCACATATGCAGTCCATTGAGGAAGCTCCTCGTATCTAGCTCAGTTAGCTCGCAGTTTTCAATTCATTTACGTGGCACAATCATCAACAATGGAGTGGTAGTCAAATATTTGAAATGTTTGAATAATTTTGCTTCATTAAAGTGAACAAATTTCATAAAAATACTTCAGCTGGAAAATATTCTTAAGCTCAGTTTTAATAAATCTAGAGTGTAATTATCAATGTAAATATTTATTTTCTTTTTTGGATACATTCGATCTTGAATTTTTGGATTTAAAATTGTCTCTAGATCTCTCTCTTATTATAAATGTAAAAAGTGAAACAATAAAAGAGGTTGGTTATTGTGAGGGTCGAGAGAGTGGATACTGGATCTTCAACATGGATACTTTGTAATGTTGTAAGTTTTGTTTAAAAACCATTCTGAAGATGATATATATATATTTTATATGGGCCAACTTAACTTTTAATAAATTTTGAATGCATATTTAATCTGTTTGATTTGTGTAAACTTATGAATTCGTTTATGACGAAGTATTTATCACAAATGCTTGTAAATTGTCATTGTGTTCATAATTCCTTCATCCCAGAAAGTATTTATGACCAAAGATGTTTTAAATAATGATATATGAGCATTGTTTGTATCTTATATCTTTGAGGGTTAAACTGGTTCATCCTATGTGTATACTTTATGTTTTCTAGTTTTTAAATTAGTTTCCTTGAGATACCAAACCTTTGTCGTGGTATACTTGTCATAATATTTTAGCTCTTGGCCCTTTAATATTTTTCCAAACATGAAATAAAATGCAATTAATATTTAAACTTGAATCCTTTCTATTGGTTTATCCCACAATACTGAGAGGGGGGGGGGGGGGNTACTTAAAATACATAAAAATAAACAATCAGAACACATATTTTATCATGGAAACCTCAAAAGAGAAAACCACCAACAAAAACTCATTAATAAGATGAATTTACAAAATTGTTTATATGCTGCAACAGAAAGGATGCAAAACACACCCTAGGTTTTTCCTGCAACTATAGTCTTGGATGCTACAACACCCCTATGGTTTTCTGCCTGCTACAACAGACAAGGTTGCTACGACCCCCTGTTCTCCAGCTACGACTGGAAGGAGGCTTCGACCCCCTGTAGACCTGTGGCCTGCCCTAACACCACCCTGCCATCCTAGACTAATATTTCCAGTCTTTTAGAACAGTTGAAAAAAATCACTTTGGACTCTATCAGGCTTATTAATAGAGACCTTTAAATCTTTACACATTCATTTATTTAAATACCCTATACCCATTTCGTATCAACACACCTCTCCATAGTTGCGCTCTTTTGTTTTGGATCATGACTATTTATTTACAGACATAACCAATCATCATCTACCCGTTCAACTATTGCATAATTTCAGCAAAGGAAACGTTTCATTCTCCCACAACTCAGAATTCATTTCCGCATCCTTGTCCAACATTTGCAGGTGCTTCCGTACTGCCAAACTTCTTTCTGTAGGATCAACTTCCTGATCCAATCAGAGTCATTGATCTTATCTCTAAGTTAATCTAGACTATTGATCTAACCATATATTTTCATCTCAAAATTTCCTTTTCGCACTAAGATTCTGTTTTAGCGATTTCCCACTTTTGATCTTCGTTAGCCGTTTTCTTGACCGTCGATCTCCAGATTGCGGGATGCGAGATGCAGACTGTCCACTTTTCCCTTTCCACAATTTTTCTTCCGCATCGTTGATCTATTTTAGCGGAACTAAATTCATCTGTCCGATCTTTCCAGATTGCGGGATTTAGGATGCGTGTTCATAAAATGGTTAACATTACTTTCACAATTCCATTTCCGCATTTTTCTTCCGCACCGTCGATCTCTTTAATTGGAACTAATATCAGCTGTTCGATATTGATCTTTTGCGGAACTTTAGCCTTCGTGGCTAATTTATGTATCCTTGATTTTCATCGTCAGATCTAGTGCAGGTCGCTCCCTGACTGTCCATTCTAAAACTAATGCAGATCTGAATTCTGTCTTTGCGGATTATACAAAAATTGATCCTCATTCATTAGATCTCATGCAGATAACTATGCCACCTCATCATCGTGCCATGTCATCACTACCTTCGTCTATGCCACCTCATCATCGTGCCATTTTGTCTTCACTTTGACTTATGTTGTGTTAACTCTGCGTTAACTCTGCCATGCTATCATTTGCTTATCCTTTTTACTTCATAAGCAACTTTTCCATCGATGACAACTATAACCCAAATTTGTAAACAATCTCCCCCTTTGGCATTGATGGAAAAATATTTAATCATTCTCCCCCTTTGACACCAATGACAAATAAACCTCTGTGTCTGACAGCTCCCCTTGTCATCATACCTCCCCTTGAGATTATGCTTCCTCCTATTAGTGCTTTTGTAAAGGAATTACTCCCATATTTTGTCTAAGACGCTCAAAAGCTTCCTTAGGTAGTGGTTTGGTGAAAATGTCAGCAATCTATTCTTTTGTGTCAATGTATTCTAATCTGACAGCTTTTTGAGATACATGTTCTCTTAGATATTGATACTTGATTGGTATATGTTTTGTCTTAGTATGCATGATAGGATTTGTAGCCATATTTATAACACTGGTGTTATCATAGTTGATGACTATTGGATCTTCATATTTTATAAGCAGATCTTCTAGGGTTTGTTTCATCCAAATAACTTGAGTGCAACATGAGGCGGAAACAATATATTATGCTTCTGCTTTAGAGAGTGAAATGGTGGATTGTTTTTTACTTGACCATGATACTAAACAATTTCCCAAGAAGAATGCTGCTCCACTAGTACTTTTCCGATCATCAATACTTCCTGCCCAATCTGCATCAGTAAATTCTTTCAAGGTAAAGTCTTGTCCTTTTGGATACCATAAACCATACTCCATGGTACCTTTTAGGTATATGAGAATCCTTTTTACCGCTGTTACATATGTATCTTTGGGAGCTGACTTGAATCTAGCCACCAATCCAACATCTTGCATCACATATGGTCTTGTGGTTGTCACATATAGAAGACTTCCAATCATGGATCTAAACATGGTATGATCTACTTCCAGAGAATCATGATCCTTACTTAACTTGCAACCAATGACCATAGGAGTACCAACAGGTTTGGAATCTTCCATTTTCAACTTTTTCAACATATCTTTGATGTACTTAGTTTGAGAAATGAAAATTCCTTCGTCTGTTCGGGTAGACTTGCAATCCCAAGAAGAATGTCAATTCACCCAACATTGACATTTCGAATTATTTCTTCATTTTAGAGGCAAAGTCTACACTTAGGATTTGAATATTGCTTCCAAAAATGATATCGTCCACATAGACAACAACTATGATCATATTTTTATCTTTGATTTTTAGATAAAGATTACTTTCAGTGACTCCTCTTTTAAAACCTTCACGTTTCAAGTAACTATCTAGTCTTGAAAACCATGCTCTTGGAGTTTGTTTGAGACCATAAAGTGCCTTTTTCAGTTTACAGACATAATATTTGTTTTCAGATAGGAGAAACTATTCAGGTTGTTCAATATACACTTCTTCTTCTAGTTTTCCATCCAGGAATGCAGACTTGACATCCATTTGATATACTTTGAAGTTTTTATGGTATGACAGTGCTAAAAACATTATGATTTCTTCAATACCTTCCACTTGGGCATACCCCTTACAGACCAATCTTGCTTTGTTCCTTATTACTTGTCCATCTTGATTGAACTTGTTTTTGAAAATCTATTTGGTTCCTACAGTGTTCTTATCTTCGGGTCTTGGGACAAGTTCCCAGGTCTCATTTTTCTCAATTTGATCTAGTTATTCATTCATGGCTTTGACCCATTCATCACTTTTGATGGCTTCTGTAAAGTTCTTGGGTTCTATTGTTGAGAGTAGGGCTTGTTCCACATCTGGTAGATGTCTTCTTGTTTTGACTTCAACATTTTTATCACCCATGATCTGTGACTCCGGATGATCCTTTTGTACCCTTCTAGAAGGATTTTTAGTGTCAGGTCTAGGGAAGTCTCCATCATCTTCCTGTGTATCTTCCCTCTCTTTGTCTTTTTATTCGTTATGAATGATCTCGTCTTTTTTCAAGTCTTTTATTTCATTATCACATGTATTTTGAATACTGTCAAGATTTCCCTCTTTCCTTGGTTTTATATCATCTACTTTCACATAAAAACTTTCTACAATTTTATGTAACCTTTTATTGTAACACCTATATGCCTTTTTGGTGGATGAGTATCCTTAAAAGATTCCTCCATCAGTCCTGGAGTTGAACTTTCCAAGGTCATCCTCATTTCTTTTGATGTAATAGTTACTGCCAAACACTTTAAAATATTTGACTGAGGCTGGTCTTACATACCACAATTCGTAGGGGGTCTTGTCCTTATTCACTCTGAGTTGTCCTCTGTTAAGTATGTAGATAGTTGTGTATACAAATTCTCTCCAAAATGAATCTGATGGTTCTGCTTCATTGAGCATAGTTCTGGCAACTTCTTGGACTGTTATGTTTTTCCTTTCAACAACCCCATTCTGTTGAGGACCTTTTGCAGCTGAAAATTGTCTCTTAATTCCATGACCTTCACACAACTCATTGAAATCATTTGAGGTAAATTTTCCCCCATTATCCGATCTAGGACACTTGATTTTCATACTTGACTTATTTTTAGCCATTGCCTTGAAGATTTTAAATTTTTCAAAAGCTTCTGATTTTTCCTTGAGGAATGCCACCCATGTCATCCTTGTGTAATCATCAATGAGCAACATGAAATAGTAATATCCTTGCAATCTTTTAGTTATGGTTGGTCCACAAAGGTTTGTGTGTATTATTTCCAGAGGGTGTGAGGTCATATGTTCTTTTATTTCAAAACTCGCTTTGGTTTGCTTCCCATGTTGACAATGTTTACATACAGAGTTTAAAGGAACTGCAATTTTTGGTAGATATCTTACAGCTTCCTTTGTGCTGATTTTTGCAATATTGTCAAAACTTAAATGTCCCAACCTTCTGTTCCATAACAAACTTTCATCTACCATGCTTAAGTAGCTTTGGTTTTCATTTTCCAATATGTATACATTGTTTCTATTAGCAATGCCAATGATCTTTCTTGATTTCTTACTCTTGATTTCACATTTTTATGAGTCAAATATACAAATGTATCCTTGGTCACATGTTTGACTTACACTGAGAATATTAGGCTTGAGGTTTTCAACCAGAAAAACTTTTTTTGCTTTAATCTTGCTGTTGACAACAATTGTTCCTTTGTCGATTATTTTGGAGGATAAAATGTCTCCAAAAGTGAATTTTCCCTTATTGTCTTTTAAGGTTATGAATTTGCTTGGGTCACCAGTCATATGTTTCGAAAAACTACTGTCCAAGTGCCATAAGTTTTGGCTTTTGGTTGCACATAAAGCAATCATGGAACTCTCATGTTCTTCCTTTTCTCTCCAATACTTCTTTTGTTTGGTGTTCTGAGATTTGATTGCAACAATATTCCTCGTAAGAGTCTTTAGTTTATAGTCTCTTGCCATATCTCCATGGTTATTACACTTATAACATTCTATGTCATATTTTTGTAGTGTAAAAAGGTTCTTATTTCCCTTTGACTTGTTACTTGATGACTTCTTCTTGTATTTAGAAACCTTCCTTTCAGTTATGCAATTTACGAATTTATGACCAAAATTGTTACAGGAATAACAGTGACCTAAAAATATTTGTAGATATCTATTTGGTCTCTTGGGAGCTATATTATTTTTATTTTTATCTTGAGAAATTAAGCTTGCTTTCTTGCTTTCTTCCTTTTTAGCTGGAGTCTTTAGTACTTCAGCATAGCTTTTCTTGCTTCCTTCTTGATTGGTGACAAGAAAAAATTATGGCTTCTTCTTCTTCTTCATTTTAACAAACCCCAAACCAGACCTATAACTTGATGGTATTTGGCTACTCATAATGTCATCTAAAATCCTTGAGCTATTCTCCAATTTTGATTTGATAGATTCTTCATCAAGCTTTCTCTTTAATTGCATGATTTCTTCTGCAAGCTTTTCAGACTCCTGTATTCTTCTTTTGAGCTATAGGCTTAGGTTCTCCTCAACCTTTTTGGCATCTAGAAGTTGAGCTTCCAACTGACTGATGATAAGATTTGACTGTCTATTCTTTTTCCTACATTTCTCAAGTTCTTCAAGGGCGCTTACAAGTTCAACTCTTAGGTCTACTTCTCCTTCCACATGTGAGTCACTATTTGAGGCTGTTAACACCCAAAAAAGGTTCACTACCTCATCTACCCCATTACATGGCTCATTTGTCCCTTTTCCTACCATATTTCCATCAAAAACCCATAAAACCATGCAAAAAGCCTCCAAAAGGCTTAAAATGCCTCCAAAAGGCCATAAAACCCTCTTTTCCTCTAAAAATATCCAAAATTCCTCCAAAAAAGCAAAAATCTCCAAAAAGGAATAAAAAATATAAAATAAAGAGGAAAATGAGGAAAAAACCCTAAACAGCTGAAACCCTAACCCTAAAACCGCATGGTTTCCAACTATAAATAAGTGATGGAGACCCCTTATTCAAAATCCACAATCACAAGTATCCTGCCTCTGCCAAAATTGCTCGTGAAACCCTAGCTCACCATTGAGCTACTTTCACCATGAGAGCCCCTTTTGGCCCATTTCCACCATTGGAGAAAGAGAAGGAACAACTAGAGCTCGGAGCAACCTTTCAGATCAGCACAACGGGCTTCACCAACCTCCACATTGGAGGTCAGATTAATAAAATTACTATTTACTTTTTACTGTTTTGCTTAAAGAACTTGTTTAGATTTAGTTTTTTATTTCAGTTATAGCTTTTAATTCACATATCATTAAACTGCTACTAAGGAATCCATTGTCCTTAGTAGGTACTCATTCGTACAAGCTAGGGATAAAACCCTAGCAACAATTTTGGCGACTCCACTGGTTTTTATTTTATTTTTATTTTCCGTTTTGTCCTTTCGGCTATTGTTTTCGGCCGCCGCAAACCGCCGTTTTTTCCTTCGCAGTCGCGTCCCGACCGCGCCTTTTCCGCCCTTAGCTGCAACCCGACCGCGCCTGTCCAGCCCTTAGCTGCGACCCGACCGCGCCTTTTCCGCCCTTAGCTGCGACCCGACCGCGCCTGTCCAGCCCTTAGCTGCGACCCGACCGCGCCTTTTCCGCCCTTAGCTGCGACCCGACCGCGCCTGTCCAGCCCTTAGCTGCGACCCGACCGCGCCTGTCCATCCCTTAGCTGCGACCCGACCGCGCCTGTTTTCCTGTTTCCCGCGTTCCGACCGCCGCTGTCGACCAGAAAGCCGCGATCTGAGCGCGCCTGTGTCTCTCAAACCCATGGTCCGACCGCCCCTGTCGACCAGAAAGCCGCGATCTGAGCGCGCCTGTTTCCTTCAAACCCGCGGTCCGACCGCCGATCCGATCTGACTTTTGCACTTGTTCCTGCTTTTGAACCCAGCCCCTTTGCTGTCATTTTTTCCTGCACCTGCACAACCATCTGTCCTACCTGTAGTCCTACAGCCTTTTCTGCACCATTATTCCTGTTAACTTTTTACAGCATTGTTTAAAAATAAAAAATAAAAAATTTCCGCATTGTTTATTCAGATAATTTTGCATAGTAAAAGTTTTTTCATTCAGTATTATTATTGTTAGGAAGCTGCCCTGGCACTTCTCTTATGGGTTCATAACCTCACAAGCACACTATCTGTCACCTAATTCAAAGTGAGACTTAAAAACTACTTAACTCAACCAACATTCTAACCCCACTTGGGGAACACAAAAGAATTTTTGTAGTTAGGTAGG